>JAMYXO010000297.1:0-54806 GCA_033310375.1 Conus canariensis | reverse complement strand
TTGATTGCTTGTATGGTTTTGACTTTAAATTTTCTTATTCTTGCGGAAAAACTGGGGCGCTTTTTACCCTTCTGTGTTGCGGAATTGTCAATCAGCTCTTGTGAACTGGTGGAGAAAAGTCTTTCAGATAACTGTTTTTTTAAATTTTTAACCCAAACCCTGTTTTTCTGTAAAACCCCGGAATGCCTCTTTTTTGGTAACCTATTTTTTAAACAATAATTGATTCACTTGCCTTTAAATTTTTTCCCTACGACTTAAATCATGCGAGGAAAATTTAAGGGCCTCGTTGTTTTATTCAGTTGTAAAGCGACGGCAAAGCAGAAGACTTTTTGTGTAATGGTTCCGTTTTTGTATCTTGAAGCTATTCAATGACTGTAAGTGCGTATTAAAATCTTTTTGTTAATCGTATCAGGGGGTAAATTTTGAAGTAATTTGAGGGGTTTGTCGTTCGGATTTTTCAAAGGGGGTCTTTGTATTGTTTAGGCGTGGTAAATAAATTTGCAAATCGTTTGTTTAGTAACCTTTTTTTTTGCTGTTTGTTCACTGACCCCCGCTGCTTGGTAAGCTTTTTTTGCTTTTATTCCCTTCCAAATCCCTTTTTGGGAAAATAGATTTGTCATTTTTATTCAGCCAATATTTGGCAACAAAATACACACGGTATCCAAAAACAATAAACAATTTTTCTTGATTTTTGTTTTTCTGATGGTTTATAAAAATCGCTAAAAATTTTTGGGGGGGCAAAGTTTCATTGTTGCCCGTTCAGAAAAATTTTTTATTTGCTGGTCAACTCTTTAAATGTGTAAAATGAAAGTCCCCGTTTTAAATTTCGTTTTAAAAAATCTAACTGCTCATTTTGTTTTATAAGCACTTGTGCTGGGCTAGTTGCTCATAGCTTTGTTATGTCTTTTTCTCTCACGTTATTTTGAGTTTATTTAAAGCGTAATTACTTCGCTAAAGCAAACGCTTACCACGCGCCCCATCATCATTACGAGTGAAAACCATTTTTTAAATGTATTTTTTTTTTTAATATTTAATTTTTTGGGGAAATTTTTCCCTTTTTAACTGAAAATTTTCGAGCAAATGAAGCTGTAATACAGCAATAAATTTGCTGGGTCTTCAAAAACTAGTTCAAGATCTGTGGTTTTATTTTTTAAAAGCTTTTACAAGCTTGTGATCCCACACTTAGCCCCCAATAAAAAAGCAGAAGGTATACAGGTTGAAAGTTTTTTCGGGGGCTCTTTTTTAAAAATAAATAATATTTTTTATTAATAAAAACTGAACTGCGAGATTTATTCCTTTTAAAATTATGATTAAAAATATCAAATTGTGCCAAGTATTATGCCCAAAGGAAAGGTGTATCTTTGGCGCTGTGGAAAAACAAAAAAGTACCTGGAAATGAATTCGCATAAAAACAGATTCAACAAATGTCGCGCAAGACTTGTAAAGTATCACAAAGGTATGAAGCGAATTTGGTCAAGAATGGTAAAAAGTTTTTTCGGCAAACGTTTTAGTTTGTACACTAAATAGTTAGTAGATTTGCCCCTTTGATTCTGAACAAGATTTTATTATGTTTAACGCAGGACCCTTTTTAACAAAGTCTTAGAGTTTAGGGTGATTATTCAGTTTTGGGAAAATTTTCCCCATTTTTTGGGGGGTTTAATTCTTTTAATCATTAGATTTTTTTCCCTTAAAAATGCCCCGAGCCAGAAAATCGCAGAATCAGAAAACTTGATGGGGAAAGTGACCGTTAAAAAGATCCTGGGCCGTTGGCAGGAAAAAAAATTGCGAGGGGAAAAAAAAAAAAATTAAGTTATCAAAATTAAATCATAATAAAAAAAAAACCCCATTTTGGTCCCAGAGCCAAAACAAGAACTTTGGTTTCAAGTCCCGCAACATTTCTGGTTTTTGGATTAAAAGAGTTGCTTTTTGGGCGTCTTTTGTGTTGGTGGGGGTGGTTATTAGTTTTAAAAATATAAAGAAAGCCAAAAAAACCAAAGAGCCCAAAAAATCACCCACTAAATACAAAATCTGAACAAAAAAGAATACCAGAACCCCCAAAAAAAAAGATCATTTTGATCCATTTGTATGCAGAAATTTTTCAAGAATTAATAAAAAATTATAAGTGACTTGAAAAAGAACTTGATAACGTTCATGACGACTGATGAAAAAATTTAAAAAAGAACTTGATAAAATTAGTACTTGATTAAAACTTAAAAGTAACTTGATTAAGAACTAAGATTAAAAATTTTGGGGGCTTATTAAGAACTTGGGGTCTTAATTAAGGGGCTTGGGGAAAACTTAATTAAGGACTTGGGGGTGACTTAAATTAAGAACTTAATTAAGGACTTGGGGTTTAATTAATTAAGGATTGGGGGGGATTTATTAAAAACTTGGGGGCGAAAGTGGAAAACGGTAGGACCTTTATTTGTTGTCGCCCTTTCTTTGTGCTGAAAAAAAGGAGTGGGGGGCCTGTGGCAGGCGGGCTGGCCTGCAATACTTTAAGCGCGTTTAAAAAAGAAAGAGGGGCCTACGTTTTAGAAAAAGAAAAACGTGTTAGCGCACGCCGCTGTTTTCGGACAGACCCGCGCCGCCAAGCCCGGTGAGAGAAGAAACGCAGTAGGCGCGCAAGGCGTGTTTTATTGATTTTTTAGGCCAGCATGGAGACACCAGTTTGTAAAAGGACGCTGGCCTGCGACTTATGGTCGTTATAATTGTGTTGTCTTGGGCTTGCAAAAAAACTGCAGTCAAAACCCACTGGTGTACAGACTGTTTGGGGGGAAGAGCACTATTTATTTTAGATGACTGTTCGGGCCGAAAAATAGCTTTCAGTGGAAACATGCTGGGATAAGTGTGTGGTTTTTTTTGTCAAAATTTTTAAAATCAGTTTTAAAAGACTTTAGAGAACAATTAAAGACCGTAGTTTTATTTCAATGAAAAACGAGACGCATTTTTATGAATGTATGCGGAAATGTGTTATTTAAGAGATCAAGAAAAACGAAAGGATTTTAAACAAAAATAAGTCTCAAAAATTTTCTAAAATTGTTTAAAAACAGATAATCACACTTAGTTGTTTGTAAAGTGTTTACTATTAGAAAAACTTTTAAAAAAATTTGGCACTCGGGGTAAGCCGGCGGGAGAAAAACGCGAAAACCGGCTTCACCCGGTTGGAGTGGCGGGGGGGGGTGGCCAGGGGTCCCTATTTTTTTGTTCTTTTAATGGGAAAGAAAAAAACACTTTAATTTTTCCATATAAAATTTCTCGTGCCTAATCTCTAAAAAAGTACACCCCAAAATTTTCAAACCGTTCAAATATGCATGAAAAAGCTAACGATTAGTGTGTCGAGGGTTTGTGAGTCTGTAAACATGGACCGTATTTTGGGGAGTATGGCTAACCGGGGAAAATTGTTAAATTTTCCTTTATTTTAAAATGTCCTTGGGGGGGAAAACGAACTTCTACTGTTTTTTTTTAAACGGGAAATAAGCTTTTTGGTCGGACATTTTAAAATTCAGAACGGAAGGGGGAATGCATGGAAAATTTTTTCCCTTTTACACACAAAAACCGCTTCGGGATAAGCCAGGCATCTTTAGTTGTGAGGGGGGAAGGGGGGGGAAAAAGGGGCCGGGATGCCTTGATCTACTGTTAGAAAAAAATTCTGTAACACACCCCACACACCACACACACAACTACAAAACACAATTTATATATTTAATATAAATATAAATATATTTTATTTTAATTTCAATTTTTTTTTCTTGCAGTCTTTTGCAAAACCCAAGCTGCTCTGAAAGTTGGGGGAATGGTGCTCGGTACTTACCCTTGGGAAATTTTAAATTATTTTGGTTGTAAATTTAGCCCTTGGGGGATTCTTTCCAAAAAAACTGGCCCTAAACCCTTTGTGTCTTTAAGGGAGGTTTTTCTTTTTTTATTTTTCCCCTTTTCAAAAGAAAATGTAGCTTTTTTTGCTTTTTAATAAATTTTCTTTTGCTTTTTGGTGGCCCTTTTGGGGTTTGGGGTTTTTTTGAAAATAAACAAATACTACGGTTTTGCACCCCAGCCTTTTCTAGGATAGCGTTCTTCTTAAAAAAAAAAAGGCCCGAGGATTTCAAATTCCCATTTTCCCGGCGGGTTGCTGGGGAAAGAAAAAATGGGGTTCAAAAATATCGGTTTTCGGCCCCGGAGTTATTTGTTAGTGGGGTTTTCCCCCCTTTTATTGGGGGATTTTTCCCCCCTTGGGACTTAAGCTTGCTAAAGGCCCCATTTTGGAAGCAAAAAATTTTTTATTTTTCCCCATTAAAGCAAATACTGTTGTTAGGCAGAATTACCTCCCACTGCAGTTATAAAATGTTTATCCCCCCCAAATTTCTTCAATCTAAGAACATAAGGGGAAATTTGGGGTTTAAAATTCTATATATATATTTATATATTTTATTTTTTTAAACCTTTTTTAGCCTCCATCAAAGGGGTTTTGATTTCATTACTTTGGGAAATTTAAATTAGAAAAAATTTTTTCAATTTAATGCCCCAAAAAAACAAAACCATCCCAAAATTTCCATCAACAAAATTTTGGGCCCCGGGTGTTTTTTGGGTTTGGGAAAACCGGGGTTTTGGTAGATTTTAATACATGGTGGATTAAAAATTTGTTAATTTTATTAAAATTTTCCCCCTGAGTAATCTAAATGATGGTTTTCGGGAAAAATTTAGAAGTGTTGGTAAAACCAGCTTGCTTTTCGTATTCTGAATGTTTACAAAAAATAATCCCGGGCAAGTAATGTTTGTCCTGTTAATTATAATTTCCCCTTGGGGTAGTAAAAATTATATGAACAGTAGGGGGAAAGGTCATCATATTGACTGTCCCCACAATACAATTTCAGGTTCCCTATGTATTGTTGTGCTCCGTTTCCTTCTTTATTCACATTGCATTGCTTTTTCCCTTTTTCTTTTGAAACCCCAAACCCAAGCGCAAGAAGAAAAATGGGAAAGAAATAGGATCTGTATCTTGTAAATAAAACCCCCCTCTCTCTCTTCTCTCTGAAAAAGGCCCATCCAAAAAACGATTTAGAGTTTTACGCTTTCAAAATTTTCTCTCATTGGGAAAAGTGTTTTCACAGGTGAGGAAAGCAAGCGTTTTGGGTAATTTGTAAAGGGTTTTGAATGACACCCTTTAAAAGATCCCCATGAAATGGGATATGCCCCTGCCCGCTGAATGATTTAAATTGCATGTGTGAGTTTGGGCTCGACAATGGATCACAAACACTTTGTTTTGTTGAGGGCTCGAAAGCATTGCACGATTAAACCCCATCTTAGTGTCAATATCCCCCTGATAAACGCTGAAACTATTAATGAGCGACGGCTCTCCCGGTTTTCGTTGCTTGTTTCCCTTTTAAAAAGGCTTAGTCCGCGTAACAAAGCGTTTGGTTTTGCTGAACTGTGTTAAACGTTTTGTGCGATTAAAAAAAAACCTGTCGGTTCTGTGTGTAAAGGGGACATTTCACATATTTAAAAAATATGTGTGTTTAAATTTTCTCTCTTCTCCTCCTCTTTTCTCTCCCCTCTCTCTCTCTCTTTTCTTTTCTCTTCTCTCTCATTTTTCGTTGAAATTTTAAAAAAAAAAGATAAATTCTGAGCAATTGTTTTATACTAAATGTTTTTAAGCTATTATTAAATTTAAAAACATGAATGTGTTCAGTGACATTGATGAGTAAATTATGAACCTTTTTAAAGAATATAAGTTTAATGAAAAAAAAAAAATCATTTTTTCCGTACAAGGGATGTTATGTAGTTGGGCTGGGAAACCCGACTGAATGGATATTTATTTTTTCTGGAACACCGAAAGTTTTAGGAAATTACTTTTAAAAACTTGATGCGTGCAAGAAAAAAAACTATGTGACTATCCTATTCAAATGTGTTGATTTTGAAAAGAGTAAAGCAAAAAAAAGTGTTTTGTAGTTTTAAAAGTGCTTTGTGTTGGATGGTATAAACGAGAAGACGTGACATTTATTGAAGAAAAAAGGTGACTTTTTTTTTTCTTTGGCTTAAAATATTCCCCAGAACATAGGAATTTTAAAAACATGAAGCATGCCCCCCAAAACTTTCTGTTTTGGGGGTTTCCCCTCCCCAGAGTTCTGAGAGAAACGAAGCTCTTTTTCCCCCCTGAGGAGTATGAAACAGAAGCGTGGTGCCAAGAGCTTCGTTTTTACATGAACAACATAAGGAAAAAAAAAGCCAGAAGAAAATCCTCAGAGGCTGAGACGCTTCTGGCTCTCGTAGGCGCAGGAACACGGCTTTGCATAAAAAAAAAGCATCTGTCACTGCGGAATGCTTTGTCATTTGGTCAGCTAAAGCGCTGAATATTTGACCATGTTTGAGTTGTTTGTTTTTTTTTTTGTCCGTTTGTTTCTTTTTCTCAGCTGTTGTTGAATGGTGCCTGTCCGCTCTGACTACCACCAATCCCCCTTTCTTTTCCCTTTGTTTGTCTTGACTGCTAGGTTTTGTGCCCTTTTTTCCCCCACCACAGACGTGTCTGATTCGGTCCCATTTTTGGGTAGGCTGCAGTTCTTTCACTCTCCCTTTCACGATGCTGATACTGCGTTCACGTTTTTAACAAACACAGACTTCGGAATGCAAAATGTGAATTTTTTTTCTTTCACTACAAAAAAGATCTAACCCCCGTCCGTGACGACGTTTAAAGTGATGAAAAGAGCAATCAAATTTATCTAAAAGAAAAGCTTCCACAGAAGCCATTTGACACCCAAAACACACACACACAAACACACAAACACACACCCCCACCACCACCACCACCACCAAGCACGCACGCAGCAGCAGTACGCACGCAGCCCCACGCAAAACACCTTTAAGAAGAACAATGCATGTTTTTTTTGCGGGTTTTTTTTTGTTAACGAACATGTTTTTGTTCAAGAATATTCCCTGGCCCCTGTAATGGCCCCGAGGTTAGTCTTTTGCTGTGCCCGTGCCTTTATTATAAAAAAAAAAAAAAAAAAAAATCAAATCCTTCGAGAGAGCAAAACAGATTTCCCATTGTTTTTTTTATTTAGTATTTGGGGTTTAGTTTTGTGATGAAAACTTATGGTTTTTGTCAGCACGTGCAGGGCCCTTTTTTTTTGTTTTTCCTTCTTTTTTACCTTTTCGTCGTCCGCTTTCTTCGTTTTTTTTTTTATTCATTCCTTTTTTTGCACCCTGTTTATTTTCTCAGTGTGTCATTTTTTTTAAATTTGTTTGTTTTTTTTGGGTATTGGGACATTCTGATGGCACATGGAAAAAAAATGTCTAGGGTAAACGCTAGTTATTTTGGGAAAAGCAAAACAGAAATATTCTTTCAAAAAATTTTTTTTACCATTAGAAATTTAGAAAATAAAAAAAGGGGTGACTCCACTTCCAATTTTTTTGTTTCCCTTTTTTTTTTTTTTCCTTTTTCCCATTCTTTTTTTTTTTCCCTTTTCCCTTACTGTCTTCTTTCCATCCTTTCTTTTTTTCTCTTCTTTTTTTGGGTTGTCTTTTTTTTTATTTCTTTTTTTTTTTCTCTTTGTTTTTTTTTTTCTTTTTTTTCTTTTTCCTTTTTTTATTCTTTTTTTTCCCAGTTTTTCCCCTTTTCCCTTTCTCTCCTTAATGTTCTATTTTTTTGTTTTGTTTAACATCAAAAAATTTTGGAATTTAAAATTATAAAAGAAATTGCTTTTTGGTTTTTCCCTTTTTTTTTCCTTTTACTTAATTTCTTACGCTTGGTTCATCGTTTCCCAATTTTTTTTTTGCCCAAATTTTTATAACTTCTCTTTTCTTTCTTTAATATTTAATTTTAAAAAATTTAAAGGGGGGGGGGGGGGGGGGGGGGGGGGGGGGGGGGAAAATTTGTCAAGAAAAGGACCCTTTTCCAGATTAAATTTCGTCGAAAAATTTTTTTCCCAAAAACGCATTCTGCTTTGTTGCTTTTTTCCCAGTAATCGGTCGGGAAAATTTCCTTTTAAACCATTTAAAACATCAAGGTTAAACACTTTTTGATGGAGGCCCCTTTCCCGTTTGCTTCTGTTTGGAGTCTTTTTTAGATTGGTTTGGCTCAGATCGGCATGGCGGGACAGGGCACTTTGTCTTGGACTCACGTAGTATTGACATGAAAATGGGGAAAAAAAACGGGCGGGTTTGGGAAAAGGGATGCACTCTGTGTCAAAATTGACAAACCGGTTCTGATGAAATCGCAAATCGCATTTTTACATTTCAAAAAGGGTTTATAGGCTTTCCCCATCTCCTCTTTTATATCCTTAGTTTCTTTTTCTGTTCTCTGTCTGTCTGTCTGTCTGTGTCGGCCTCTCCTCTCCCCCGGGTTCTCTCTCTCTGTCCTCTGCCCCTCTGTTCGGGTTCTTCTCTTTTCTTCTCTCTTTTTCCCCTTCTCTGTCACACCAAACACCCCAACACTCACACAAACAAAACCAACACACACACACCACACACACTTTCACACACACTTTAAAACAGCACACTTACTAGGTTTATATTTATACTACTATACTACATTATACTACTACTATACTACTACTTTTACTATACTATTCTACATCCCAAGGGTAAAAGGGAAAAACTTGTTTTTTGTTTTTTAGATTGGGGGAAAAAAAAGCCCATTCAAACGCCTCGCCATTGCCCTACAAATGTCAAAAATCTGTGGCTTTTTAACTTATACCCTCTTCAAAGTGCCCATACGTGCACGGATAAAGCAAATTTGGAACGCCCTTTTGCGTATTTGGTAATAATATTTAAAAAGAAATGGGGAACTGTTTCTGTCTCAAACGGTAGCATTTGGCAAAGTTGGACCTTGCCCCTTGCACTAAATTTTTGATTTGTGGAAAAGTTTTCTGTGGGGGAGTTTTCCCTTTCATTATAGAAAGCTCGTTTTTAAAAAGCACGCTATGCCCCCTTTCCAAAGGGGAAAGGTTTTTGTATCTGGTTGGGCAGGGCAAGTTTAATTTTACAAAGTTACACACCCCCTTCCCCATGAAATACGGGTCAATGGTTTAAAATACATCACGGGTTTTGGGACCTGTTGTAATACAGCAACCTTTCTCTCTTCTTTTTCTCTCTTCTGTTCTCTCTCTCCCCCCCCCTCTCTCTCTCTCTCTCTCTCTCCCTCCAGTTGAAAATGTTTGTGATCAATTAGGGATCAACACTACAGCCCTTTTGGGCAAAAAAGGGAAACCCGGGCCCCTCAGGCCAGGCTGTTGGGGGTGGAAGGAAACAGCGTGCTGCAGGGCATGGAGTAGTGCCCCTTCCCGTACTCGGGGCCAGCCTGTTCTTGTGTGTGCTGTGGGAAGTTTATTCACACTTGCTGGGGAAAAAGAAAAGTCTTTTGTTGTTGACGGTCCCCCCCCCCCCCCCCCCTGCATATTCAATTTGTTGTCTGCCCTGTCTGTCTGTCTGCCTGCCTGCCTTTTCTCTCTGTCTCTTGTCTTTTTCGGTCTGTTTTCGGTCTGTCGTTTTTCTGTCTTTGTCTTTTTCTGTCTGTCGCTCTCTTCTCTCTCTCTTCTCTCTCTCTCTCTCTTCCCCCCCTCTCCCCCTTTGTTTTACCAGAGAGAGAGAGAGAGAAGGGGGGATGAGAGGGGAGAGTGAGAGAGGGTCCACACAAGGAAAAAGTGACTTGGTCTCCGATTTTTGAATTAACTTCCGCCCCCTAAAAAAAAGAGGGACGGGCTTTTTGGGAATGGGGAAAAAAGGGAGGGGTACTCTTAAGGCACAGACAAAAAAACATTGTCCTCATTCCTAACTAAAACCCTGGGTACGGAGAAAAATTCTGTCTTAGGGACTCAAGTTTTGGTGACATTAATTGTTTGGAAAAAGTTTTTTTCGGGAAACAAATATCGCGGCACATTTTTTCGGTGGGGGTTTGGTTTGGTGGGGTGGGGGTTTGGGTGGTGGTTGTGTGTGTGTGGTGTGTGTGTGTTGTGTGTGTGTTGTGTTGTGTGCGTGTGTGTGTGGTTGTGTGTGTGTGGTGTTGTGTTGGTGTGTGTGTCCCTTTGGTGCGTGCTTTGCGTGGTTGTGTGTGTGTTTTGTTTTGTGTATGTTTTTTGTGCGAGAGAGAGAAGAGGAGTGAAAAAGGGGGGGAGAGAGAGAGAGATGGAGAGAAAAGAGAGGAGAGAGGGACACCCTGTTCTATCCAACGGGGTTTTTTTTCAATACGGAAAATTGATTAAAATGTGATCAAGCACTCTCCCCCGGGAAAATTTTAGATCACGGAGTCCCTATGTAGGATGATAGGTTCACGTGTATGGATTCCCCCCCAAAATCTTTTACATATGCTTTGTTTTCCCGGGTTATAATCCCCCTTTTAAAGAGATAAGTAGGGCTAAGAGTTCGTTGGGAGTAAAGTGCCATTTTATGTAGGCGGGCCCTCGTTTTTTCTGGGGAAAAAAAAAATTTGCTCGTTTTTTATCTTACGAAAACCCTTAATTGTTGTTGTTTTTGTTGTTTTTAAATGCGGCTGCTGATGTGCTGTAAATTTATTGCACTGTTTGTGAATGTATTTTCGATTTTATTTAAAAGGGGGCAAAAGGGCCCAAATGACTTACGGAGGCTTTTAAACAGCAGTTTTTAATACCTGATTGGGTCGGCGTAAATAGGTCAAACCCAATGTTTCTTTTATTTTTTTAAAAGCCAGTTTTCAAAAAATGTACCCCAAAAAAAAACCGCCCAAATAGATAACTTTTAAACCGCCCCCACATGTTCTCAGAGGATGGTTTACGCCCCATCAGGGGGTTTAAATGAATACCCAAAAAGGGAATTTTATTACGCTTGATTGAAGAGAGGCAATATTCGTATGTTAAAGTTGTTTCAAACCCTTTCCCCCACAACCCGCTGATTTTAAACCAGTAAATTTAAAATCAATGAAAAGGGGCCCTTTGAATTTGGAGAATATGTTCTTTATGTGATGTCCCCCATCATCCCCATCACTATCTTTATGGAAATCTGCGGAAAACTTGATTTTTTTTTTTGGGTCATTTATGTCAAAACTTTCCCAGAAATCTGTTACATTGCTTGAATAAATTGTGGGGCCCTTTAATTTTGGGGGAATCGGGAAAGAGGTTTAAAAAATGATTTCCCAAAAAATGAAAAAGATTTAAAAAAGGAAGGAACGATAAACCGAAAAGTAAGTTTTTTAAACCCAACATCTAGTTTCCCCAAAAACTTTTCTAAAAACCGTCATGAATGCGTGAGGGTTTAAAAGCTAATATTTTGATAATTTATTCTGGTTCCCTGATATCCCCTAAAGAACAATGACTGGCATTTACTCTGCCCCCCTTTTCTTGGGTTTGTTAACCATTTCACTGTCAGGGGGGTTTTAAAAAATGAATAACAGATCGTCAATATTTATAGTCCCTAAACGGGTTTTTGTGGCCAAGTTTTAAAAGGGAAAAAAATTTTGGCTCCACAAAGGCAGGGAAGTATGGGAAAAAAATTTTGTCATTTTCACAATTAACAAACAAGCAAAAAAACTGTGTTTTTTGTCTTAATTGTTAACTTTTGTAAACGTTTTTATTTCCCATGTCCCTTTCTCACTTCCTCTTCAGGGGCCGGGTCTTGGGTTTGATCTGCCCGCAGCACTTTTAGCGAAAAGGGGGACTAATCCAACAAAGACTAATCCATTACTAAATGTTTGTACTGAGTGCCCCCCACCAGACCCAGCCGCTGCATCATGTTTTAAAAGTGTTCAGTTTTCCCCTATCTGAGCCAGGTGATCCAGACACGACCGGTAACCCCCTCCGGGCCCATGAAATTTGGTTTTGCTGCTGAGCCAGATTTGCAGGGGGTGTCCCACTCGCCCCTTTGGAGACTGTAAAGGTACTTCCCCCTACAGGGGAAATTGGATTTTTAACAGTATAGAATCGGCACGAACTCACTCAAGGTTTGGAAAATGTACATTTTTTACTAAAAAAAAAGTGAGGTAAAGGGAAAGAAAGGCCTCAGTGCCGTTTTTTTTTTTTTCAAAAGTGACCGTTTGAATAATTTTGAAAGATGTAAAATTTCTTTTAGTTCAAAGGGCTTTTCTGATCACATGTTTTTTATCTTTCTTTTCTTTTCATATTCTAGTTTCAAGCAGATTTGATAGTTTGAAAGCAGGGATTTTTGGGATTAAAAAAAGCGAGCGACAAGTCAAAGGGGTGCAGGCTTAACTTTAAGTGGTTAAAATTTGGTGGCTGGACAAAATTAAAATTAAAAAAGGAAAATTAAAAATTTTTCCCTTTGCACAAAACTTTGTTTCCAAAGAGAAAATTTACAAAAACCTATTTGTTTAATCTCTTTGGAAATTTTTGAGTCTTTGGTTCTTGGACTAGGGGTTTAAATAAATTAAAGGCCACCGGCGTAAGTTTTTTTTTTTTTTTTTAAATGATTGGTTTTGGGAGCCCTCATCTGGAAGAGTACAATTAATACACCTTAATGTCGGTTAGGTTAAAGGGCCCCCACGATGCGCGCGCGCGCGCGCGGTGTGTTGTTTTTGGGGTTGTGTGTGTGTGTGTGTGGTGCGTGGTGTGTGTTTTGTGTGTGTGTGGTGTGTGTGTGTGCTTTGTGGGGTGCGTGGCGCCCCCGGTCCGTGCGGGGCGTAGTGCGCCCCGTGCGTGCCGCGCAGGGCCCATTGTGTGTGTGTTTTGTGTGTGTGTGTTTTTTGTTTTGTGTGTGTGTGTGTGTGTGTGTGTGTGTCTGTGTGTGTTGTTTTTGTGTGTGTGGGGGTGTTTGTGTGTGTGTGTTTTTTGTGTGTGCGTGCGGGTGCGTCCCGTGCGTGCGTGCGTGCGTGCGTTGTGTGTGTGTGTGTGTGGGGTGTGTTGGGTGTGTGTGTTTTGGTTGTTTTTTGTTGTTTTTGTTGTTGTTGTTGTTGCTGTTGTTGTTGTTGTTTTTGGTCGCGTCGTCCCCTTCGGAAATTGTTGTTGTTTAATTTTTTTTTTTTTTTCTTATGTTTTTGTGTTAAAATTTTTTTGGGCATTTTTTTGAAAAAATGTTTGGTATTAAAAATCGCATGGGGGTGCACTACATGTTGACATTTCATTACCTCTGGAAAAAAAGGGAGGGAAACCCAGCTCCAAATCGGACACCAGAGGGCGGGGATATCCCCCAATCTCATCATCCATTTTTTCCCTTTTTTCGAAATAGAACACTGCTTTTTAAATGGACAACTGTCTTCCCCCAAGGGGAAAGCCCCCATCCCCCCTTTCCCCTCATACACTTACTCCCCCTTTCTTCTCTTCTCTCTCTCTCTCCCCTTCCTTCTTCTCTTTCAAACACACACTACAGAGAGAGAGGGAGGAGACACACACACCCCCACACACCCACACACATACCCCACACAACACACACACACACACACACCCACAAAAACCAACAAAACACACACAGAGAAGGTGGGGGGGAAGAAAAACGGGGGGTTTTGTGTGTGTGTTGTGTGTGTGTTGTGTGTGTGTGGGGTGTGTGATGTTTTGGGGGGGGGGGGGGAAAACCAAACAAAGGAAGAAAGGAGCAAGTGGCGATTAAGTCGAAAAAATTTTTTTTATCCCTTTTTTTTGCCCAAAAAAAACCACAGAGTGGCTACTAAAGGGGTGGCGGATTGCCGACGGGACTCAACAACACATACAAATACCCAAAATTTTCCCAAACAAAGGCAAGACGTCAGAAAAAAACCCGGGCTCCATGTCTGGAATTTTGGAGGGGGGAAAGAAATGGGTCGATGTGTGCAGGGAACTTTTTCGGGTTTGGGGAACGACGAAGGGGGTGGCTGTTTCCCCACTGCCCAAGAAAAACCACTCCCTTTTCCGATTTTGGGTTTGACTGCGTATTTTTTCCTAAAAGGGAACCAGAGTGCAGAGGGGTTTGGACAGGGATTGCCAACACTGTCACCTTCAAGGACGTTGCTAAAAAACCCACGGGTGGGAAAATGTTTTTGAAAACAAAATTATAATGAAAATGTTTTTAAAACAAAAATTAAACTTTAATTTAAAATTCTAAAAACCCGGGGAAAATTTTTGAGAGGCACAAAAAACAAAACTTTTTTTTCCTAGCTGAAATTCAGATTGAAAATTTGGTTTGGAATTTTTTTTCGGGGAAATTTTCAGTATTTTTAGTCGGTTTTTTTGTTCTCTTTTTCATTTTTAAATCCCTATGCACTGTTTCAAAAAACCTTACTGAAAAAGGGAGGTTGGTTCTGTTTAAAAAAAAAAAATAAAAAGATGATGTAGTGATTAGATGCGCCCAAACCCGGAAGTGTAACTGTTTCCCGGGAAAAAAGTAATGTGGTTGTGATGGGGGAAGTAATACATCTGCCTTTTAAAGGAATCACCCCTTCCCCTGATAATCAAAAGTTATTTCAAAGAACGATGGACAGAAACTAGTTCACAGTTTTCCCATAAAAAACCCAAAATTCCCATTTTCCCCCCTCCCTTTTGCCAAAGAACTTGCCCTTTGGGTTTCTGTACACTGATTTAAAATACATTTTTAAGGGACAAATGCGTTTGAGAGTAGGGGAGAGAGAGAGAGAGAAAAGGGGGGAAAAGGAGAGAGAGGATGGGGGGGAAACGGGGCGAGGGGAAAAAATAGAGAGAGACCCGGGAAGACTAAGGGACATAATCTGGACGTTGAAATTACTTTTTGGCTAGGATATTCTTTAAAAGTGAAATTTTTTATGGATCATTTAATCACCGGGGGTTCGTTCCCCAGAGCAAAACCATGAACCTCCCCCAAAAACAGATTGTGTCTGGTGGGGCTGACAAGAAAATTTCTTAATGGGCATACACATTTTCCCTTCCCCACTGAATCGAAGTCAACGTTCAAAATTTCGCTCAGTGGCCCAGGATCTTTTGTGAATAAAAACCATCTCTCTCTCTCTCTCTCTTCTCTCTCTCTCTCTTCTTCCCCTCTCTCTCTTCTCTCTCTTTTCAAACAGTGCTTTAAGCTTTAATGGCCCAGAGGGAAAACGTTTTTTGATAAATTGGGGAAACCCAAACATTACAGCCCTTTTGGCAGAAAATTGGATCCGTCCCCCAAGGCCAGGCTGTTAGTGTGGAAGGAGAACGGCATGTACCCAGTGTTTTTAGAGTAGGCCCCTTTTACGGGCATTCAGGACCCTCCCTGTCCTTGATTGTCCCTTTCGGAAGTATATTCCAAAAAGCGGGGGACTAAAAGCAACTTTTTGTTGTAAAAGGTCTCTCTCTTCTCCCCTCTCTCTCTCTTCTCTCTCTCCCCTCTCTCTCCCTCTCTCCCTTCTCTCCCTCTCTCACCTGCTTCGGGTGATATACTTGTATGTTCACGGAGATAAGCATCACCCCTTAGACTTAATTGGAAATCGGGAAAAATAAAACTTTTTCCCATTTTTCCCAAAATAAAATTTTTTCTGAAAAAATGAAACCAGTGCAAAAAAAGGGTTTTTCAAAAACCGATTAAAATTTGCACAAAAAAAGAAACCCGCTGGGGCCTGGTTTGTCAGAGGGGTTTGTGAGCCCTTGAAAAACATGGACAGGCATTTGAGTAGGGCTAGCCAGGGAATCTTTTCATGTCCTACTTAAATTTGTCTTTTGGGGGAAAAAAAATTACCGTTATTTTTTTTTTAATTGAGAAATAAAATTTAGTGGGATTGTTTCAGTTTCATCGTGGGGAAATGACCCCGTAAAGAGGACAAGACTTACCAAAACCCCCGCACCTTTTATGGTCATGACATTTATAGTGTGGGTGAGGAGAGGGGAAAGGGGGGGCGCAGGCATGGTTTTTATTACTGTTAGAAATTGAAAGGGGTTTCGGGCGTCCCTTTTTGTTTCCCAAAATGCGGGTTCCCCCTAAAGGGCCAAAACTGTTTTCATTCACATCCGAGTCGCTCGGGAGATTTTTTTTCTTTCTGAAGTGATATCAACGAAACTTACAAGAGAAACAGAAAGTGGGGCCATACTTTGGACCGTAACTTTGGTCAAAGGGGAAAGGTTTTAGGGCTTAAATAAATTTGGGGGATTCAATGTTTTATTAAACCCATTTTTCCCTTTTTCATTAAAAATTTTACTGAAATTAAAAAATGGGAGGTCACCCCTTTGGGAGTTAAAATAAAATTTGAAATTTTGATTTTCAGAAGAATCAAAATGTCTAGTTAAAAAAAAAGAAATGATCTTTTGGTCCATTGGGTAATTTCCCCTTTGGGGGTTTAAAAATTTGTATGTGTAAGTTCACATTGTCTTAATTACTTTAATTTTTCGTTTTTATTCGGGATTTGGGGTATTTCCCCCTTTTTTCTTTCTATTTTTATTGCGTTTTTATTGCTGATTTTTATTTAGACCACAGGGACCCAAAAAAAAGAATGGGGGAAAAAAAGGTCTTGTAATATCGTTGTTTCAAAACTCTCTCTCTCTTTTCTCTCTTCTCTTTTCTCCCCTCTTCAAAAAGGGGACGTAAAAAAAATTTCCCGAAGCAGAGATTTAGTGTTTACGCACCTTCCAAAAATTTTCTTTTTTCTTTGGGGAATTTGTATTTACGACCTTTTTAGAAAAATAAAAACATCAGGGAGGGTTTTTTAAGGTTTTTGGAAAATGAGACTCTAAAATATAAACCCAAAAAATGAGGGTTGCCCCGGCCAGCTTTAAAGATTTAAATTGTCCATTCGGTGATGCTTTGGGCCCAAAAAGGGGCCTTTAGAATGTTTTATGTCGGTCTTTAAATGCTTTGCCCCCAGCCCATCCCATTTTTACATTATGCATCCCATCTCGGTCTTCGAGCATTCCACTGAGAAAAATTTTATGTTGCCCATGAGTAATTCCCGAAAAGAGGAGGGGTTTCCCTTTTTCCCTTCTGACAAAGGTTGGTTTGTTCAGTATTCCCGCATTTGCGTTAGTTAAAACTTTGTGAAAAAATGAATTTTTAAATGCGTGAAGGGGGGCGGGGGCATATTTCCGTATGTAAACTTAAATGGATCTCTCTTCTTCTCTCTCTCCTTTTCTCTCTCTCCTCTCTCTTCTCTTCTTTTATTTTACATTAAAAAAAAAACGTTTTTGAAAAATATTCCCCCCTATTATGAAAAATTTTTATCCTTACTGAAAAATGTTTTTTTCAAATAATTTGATAATGTTTTTTTCTAGTTTTATATTTCAAGTCTTCATTTTCAATCCTGTTTAGCCCCGCCCGGTTTTTTGGGGAGGGCTTGTTGAGGTCCCTTGCTTTTATTTAAGTATATGTCTTCTCCTTTTAAGGTTAAATGCGCTAACAAAACCTCACTTGATCGAACAAAATGGGGTAAGCAGATAATTTTTCAAGTGTAGACAAGTAGGTGGAAATAGTTTGCCCTACTCTGCAAGGCGACCCTTTGTAGTCCCCCGTTTTGACACTACATCAAAATAAGTTCTAGATTTTTTGGAAAATTTTTGTGGCCCTTAATTCCAACATCAGGTTTATATATATATATATTATAAAATATAATATATATATATATTAAAATTTTATATATTTCACACACACACACACACCAACCCCCACACACAACACACACACCCCACACACACAAATTTTAAAAAAAAATATATATATATAATATATTTATTTATATATGAAAAAGAGAGGGACGCAGGGAAAACAACGCAGACAGAGAGGAGAGAGAGAAGAAAAGGGAGAGAGAGATTTGGAAAGGGGGAAAGGGGAGAGAGAGAGAGGGGAATTATAAGGGCTTGTTTTGGGTTTTCCACCCTTTTCCCAACGAAAAAGATGGCAATTGTGGCGTTTAACCCGCGAAGTGGAAAAATAACCCCGTTGAAAAAAAAAAAGACAACAGCCGAGATGGTTAATTTTTACAAAAAAAATTTTTGTAACCATGAACCCCTTAAAAAAAAATTGCAGGATTTCTTTTTAAAAAACCGGTTTGATGGTGACGAAAAACTGACCATGTCAAGAATCATTGAAGTGTAAAAAAAAAAAAAAATATGAAGCCATTGGGGGTTTTTTAAAGGGGGAAATTTGTGATCATGGGTTTTTTAAATCTTGTTTTCCATGGAATAATTATTAAGAAAAAAAAGGGGGGGGACAAAAAACCCCAAAACCAAAAAAGTTGAAAACAAAAAAAGTACATTTTTCCCGGGAATTGCTCACATCAAAACAAAACCCTTTAAAACACTCTGACGCTGGCCCTTTGTTCTTTTTTTTTTGGGGGGGGGGCCCGACCCAATCAAAAATTTTTTTTGTTTAAAGGGGGCATTGATGAGTTAAAAATGAACACCTATTCAAGAATCATTTTAATGAATTTAAAAAAAATCATTTTTCTGTAAGGTATGAATTTCGGTCCCGTGGGACTGGAGCCGATTGTTAAAAAATGTTTCCTTTTTTTCTTTTTTTTTTTTTTGTTTAAACACTGAATTTCTTTTGCGGAAAATTTTTTCAAAAACCTTGGGTGGGTTGATTTTGGGAAAAAAATTCAATCCAAAAACGTACCAAGGTAAAAAAGGGCTTTTTATTTGTTTAACTTTAATTTAAAGGGATTTAAATGATCGACGAAAGAGGGGTTTTTTTTCAATCCTGTGTTTAAAAATTCTCAGAAAAAGAAAACCTTTTTTAAAAAAAGTTTTGTCCAACCAAACCACGGGTTTGGGGGGATTTCCTCTTTTGGGGAAAAAAGGGCTTTCAATTCCCTCCCCCAGGGGCTGGGCGGAGGGGGGCCGGAGCTCGGGGGAAATACAATTTTTCCTTTTTGGAAAAAAAGCCAGGGAAAAAACCTCAGAGGCAGAGACAGCTTCTCGAAACTCGCAAGGGGGGGGGGATGGCTTCACCCAAAAACGCGTCCCTCCACTGCGTAAAGCCCTTTTTTCTGAAGTCAGCTTTAAAACGCAGAATATTCTTTCCCTGGTTGAGTTGATTTTGTTTGGGTTTTTGTTTGTTTGTGTTTTTTTGTTGTTTTTGCTTGTTTGTTTTTCATCAATTTTATTTAAAAGGTTTCCCGTTCCCTCTTTCCCCTCTCCCCCAAAAAAAGTATGTGCCCTGCGCGCACGGGGTGTGTGTGTGTGTGTGTGTGTGTGTGTGTGTGTGTGTGTGTTGTGTGTGTGTGTGTTTTGTGTGGATCGCTCTAGAACCCTTTGGGAAAACATTGTTTGGGAATGGCCAGAAGGCAAAAAACCCAAAGGGGAAAAAAATTTAGATGCAAGCGGGAAAAACCCCTTTTCACAAAAAAATGGTTTTTGTGATATTTCCACTGATGGTTTGTCACCAAAAAATAAGTAGGCTGGGGTAAACAAAATGAAGCAAAATGGCCGAACTATCCCGGAAGACAAAAGGTGGCACAGTTTTTTAAAAAACTTAAGTTAACAATGGGGGGTAGAAAAAGTGCAATTTACTGGCCCTTTTATCCCCCAAGCCAGTTTCAAATCAAAAGCCTGGGTATGATGACTCCCTGAACCCACTTCAGAAAGTGAAAAAGGAATGGGAAGCCCTGCTTGGAATGAATTTTTGCGCAGGCCTTTTCCTTTTGGGGAGGGTCTATGGAGTACTGCCCGGACATGCTGGAGTTAAAGGAAAAAGAGGGGAGGGGAACACTGGCTGAAAGGGGAACGATATGAACTGGGGTTTAAAAGCTTGGGGCCGTTGATTTTTGATAAGAAATTGAGAATCACTTAAGCAAACAAGAGCCCAAAACCCCTATACCCTAGGGCCATCTTTCAGTTTAAAATCAAGGAGGAAGTGGCCCGACATCCCGACTTAAGGTTAGAACCCAAAAAACATCCCAACTAAACAAACATTGGAAAAATCTTAAGGCCAAACATCCCAAAACTTCTAGGATTGGGGCAAAAATCCCTAAGGGCCCTTTTCCAAAAACAGGACACAAATGATCAAAAAACATGTTTAAAATGAGATTTAAAAGGGAAATTTTCGGGGCCCCCGGTTTTTACTGTAGGGGCGTGTGTGCGTGGGGGGTGTGGGTTATTTAGTGGGGGGAGGCAGCGGTTTTTTAATTAGAAAGTCCCCGGACGTGAGTGTGCAAGTTGGGGGTGTGAGTGTGGGGGGAGAGGTGAGTGTGTGTGGTATTTTGTTTTGTGTGTGTGTGTGTGTGTGTGTGTGTGTGTGTGTGTGGGGTGGTGTGTGTGTGTGTGTGCGCGCGGCGCGAAAAGTTGTATTTGTGGTCTTGTTCGGATTGATCCTAATCATCTTCTGGGAAATTCAGCACGCAAATCAATACCCAAACCACACACACACCACCAACACCCCCCACACACCCCCACAACAACCCCACACATTTCGCGGGGCATTGAGGACAACACGCGCCCCCAAAAAACCCCCCCCGGGGGCACGCCCACACCAAAAATACACACAAAAAACGAGCGGGGGTAAGGCGCTCGTCCTACACACAAATATGCACATGCGGGATGTGCCGTCTTAACCCACCCTGTGTGCGCACATAACGCAAAAACAGGAAGGGATAAATTTCATTTCACACACACTGCGTACACGCCACAAAGGGCCCCCGCATATACCCCCACTATATGTACCTAATTTTGCAGTTTGTGTGCATGGTCAACAAACCCACAAAACACCCAACACCCACACACACACACACACACACCACAACAAAACCCCCACACTTTGCAACACACAAAAACACAAAACACACACCACACACCAAAACCCCCACACCAACCCCCGGCGTTTTACTTTCCGGACCACGTGTCACACCGTGCACAACGGCACACACACACAAACACCACCCACAAAACACACACCAAAACACAACAGAACACGCGCGCCCCTTTGCGCGCGCGTGGGGCGCGCACAAAACACAACAACCACACACATAACCCTAAAACACAAACCCACGTGCGCCAAATACCAAAAAACAAGCGCGCGCCCTTTAAAGCGAATGCAACCCCCCAACATACCACACACAACACACACACCCCAAAACACGCCGCGCGCCCGAGCGGCCCCGGGGGGCGACCCGGCCCTGCCCATATATCCCCGCACACATGTGTCCCTTATCCCCACACATGAATAGACAAAGAAAGTTAGGGAGGCCCTCAAGGTTACCCGCGCATTGGTGTAATGCGACATCTGTACAAAAGTAGAATAGACCCCTTTTTCAAAATTTTTCATTTTGTTGGGTTTAATTTATTTATCCATCAGCTTAAAATCATGCGAAAATGTGGTTCCCCCCAATTTTTAGCGATGTTTGGTTTTAGCGTATATGGATGGGCCCCAACCGCAGTGGGGCACCTCTCGATCCCAAAATGAAATGCAGTGAAACTAAATTTTGTTTTGTTTTGTGGTTTGTGTGTGTGGGGTGGTGTGGGTGGTGTTGGTGTGGTGTGTGTGTTTTGTGCGCCCGCGCGGCCCCTGCGTGCGCGGGCGTGCGTGCGTGCATGTACGGGGGTTTTTGTGGTGTGTGTGTGTGTGTGGTGTGTGTGTGTGTGTGTGTGTGGTGTGTGTGTGGGTTTAAAGTTTGGTTTCTTTTTTCACTCAAAAACCCCAAATTTTTTAGTGATTCGAATAAACCCTTTTAAAATCAGGTTTTTGAATTATTTCAATCGTCACGCAAGCTTTCCCCGTTTTTCACAATTCAGGGGGCCTTTTGGCGATGCCCAAAAAGATTTAAACATCTTTGCTTTCAGAACCGGAAAGATTTTGGCCCCCATCATGGTCAAATGGTCAACAGGGGTGGGGGGGAAAAGAGGAAAATTGATTTAATGGAAGATTTAAACAAACAAAAACACCACACACACAAACACCACACACACACACACAAACACAAAAGCACGCAAACACACCATACCACTCACTTAACACACAACACAAAACCAAAACACAACCCCACACACACACACACACCACGGGACACACACACCACACAACATTTAAACGGGCGCGGACACAAATACACGCTCCACACATACGCATGCACGTTCACAATACCATCGATGCTCCGGCGGGGCGGGGCACACACAACACACACACACACCCCAACCCCACACACACACGCAACACACGGAAGCCATGGGCAACACGCTCCCTGCGCGCATACACACACACACTCAAAAACATTCGCCCGCACGGGGCCAAAAACCCGCTAAGCCCCAAAACGCGCGCGCGCGCGCGCCCCAACCAAAACACCACAAAAACACACACCAAAACACACACAACAACCAACACACCACAAATTTAAAAAAAAACAATGCGAGTTTTCAGTGCCGTTTTTTTTTGTGTTAACAAAATGTTGGCTCTCAAGAATAAATTTTTCCCCTGCCCCCTGTAGTGGTGAGGTTCGGTTTTTGGCGTGCTTTCTAAAAAACACCCTTTTTCCCGACAGCAGAACATTTTTTTTTCTTCTTTTTGTTTTGTACATGGGGGAATTTGGGGGTATTTTGTATTTAACCCGAGTTTTGTGTGGAAAAACCCAATTTTTTCATGTCAACCCAATTTTAGTAGTTCATTCTTTTTTTTTTCTTTTGCAATTAATTTGGGGGGTTTTTTTTTTTTCCCCAGTTCTTTCCTTTCTTAGCTGTTCGTTTCTTTTTTTAAATGAATTTTTTGATTTTCTAGTGTGTGTGTTTTGAAATTTGGGAATTGGGGGAAATTTGGCCCCCAGATGGCACGTTTTTCAGTGGGGCAAGATTGGAAATACTTTGAGTACAAAAAAACATACCCGGATCCCCCAGCCCGTTTTTAAGGCCCTTAGGAATTTTAAAAAAAACGTTCTTCTTTGTTATTTTCTTCTTCCGGGTTTTCCTTTCTTCCTTTTCCCCTTTCGTTTCTTTTTTCTTTTTTTTCTTTCTGTTTTCTTTTTTTTCTTTTATTCTTTCTTTTCTGTTCTTTTCTTTTTTTTTTTTTCCCGTGTTTTTTTTTTTCTTTGTTTTCTTTTTTTTTGCTTTCTTGTTGTCTTTCTGCCCTTTCCCCGCTTCCCCCAAACCCTTTTCCCTTTTTTTTTTTTTTTTTTTTTATAGCATCAAATACAAAGATAGGGATGCAATGCATAGCGTGGGAAAATATCGAAAATTTCCAGTTCTCAACCCGCCTTTGGGGGTCCCTTTTTAATGTTTTCTTTTCTTGCTTTTTTTTGAACCTGTTTGTTTTTTTTTTTGTTTTTGGGTTTTTGTTTTTTTTTTTCTTTTTTTTAATTAATTTCCCTGTGGGTTTTTTTGGGTTTTTCCCATTCAGTTTGTGTTTAAAACCCCCAAAGCGTAAAATTTTTCTTTGTTTTTTTTTATATTGATTGGGTTTAGAATTAAGGGGAAAATTTCTCAGACAAGATCAATGCCAGATTCAATTCAGTAGTAGACATTGATTTCCAAAAACTCATTCTGTTTTGTTCCAGAATTTTGCATCAGCAGCCTGATCCCTTAACAGTAAGGCGGTTGACTTGATGGAGATTGCCTCACTGCAGCATTGATAGAGAGTCTTCTTGAATGATCGGCATCCTGTGTGGAGATCGGCGCGGCAGACATGGCATCACGTCTTGGACTTACGCCGGTATCGACGATGCAATAAGGAAAGCAAGGGGAGACGGAACGAGAGAAGTACTCTGCCGTCAGATTGACATTTCTGGTTTTTGGTGTATCGCTCGTCTCGTGGGACCAGTTCGGAAAGGTTTACCCCGTATGACTTCCTGTATACTTCTCCAGCGCGGCATCTAGAATGAATGTTTCAAAACTGCCTCTCCTCCTCTTATACAGGCAATGTAAGAAAATGACTTTCTGGGAGGAGAGTTGTAGAGATTGGTTCCAAAGTTAACTGATGAAGGTGGAATTCAAAGCTTGTAAATGACGAAGTACCACCCCGACTGTTTACTTTATCTTTTGACATCCATGGCAGTTATTGTATCAAAAGTAATTGTGCTCAAATTGTTGTCAACTTTTTTAGTGAAATTTCCCCTGTATCCGAATTGTGGGTTCATTTCTTTTGTTTACGAAAATAGACTTTGGTGTATAATGTTTTTTTTTCATTTCCCTTGTCTATTCTTCACTGATAACCGGTAGCGCTTGGATGGTGATCTTTTCGCCGCAGTATGGACAAGCAAAAAAGACAGGTGATTTAGTTAGGAGAATGGGGGGGACACCCACAAAGGTAAAAGCCCGGAAACCGAATTCTCCCCCAGAGGCGAAATCGAGTTGGTGGGTGCACAAATGGTTTTCTGTGTAAAATACAGAATTGGTGACCCCACTGTGCAGGAGGTTAATATTAACTCGCCCTTTGCTTCATCATTCTTCTTCACCCCCCAACCCATCCCCTTAAAGTCAGGGGACTATAGTTAGTAGGTTGTATGCGCATTTTTTCCCCAACTCTGTGTTCCTATCCGTGTTTGTTTTTTTTTTGTTTTTTGTTGTGGGGGAGAAAACGAAAAGGTCGGGTTGTTCTTTGATGCTTGCTGTGTTCTTCAGTTGGTTCAGTACCCAACATTTAGTTTTGTGGGAGGCAATAAAACCCAACTTTTCAAGACATAGGAGTAAAGGATGCTGAGGGGGATGCCCCGTCCAAGGTACGATAGAAGAAATTGTTATCGGATGTATTAAAAGAAGTTTTGAAAGCAAAAAATAAAGTTCAAGATAAATGCTTCCTACCACTGAAATTTTTTTGAAATTCGTCATCATAGTGAAAAAAACGCATGGTCAAGAGTATCTACAATTGGTATTTTTTTTTGATCTTTTTTCTGATGTTATCTTTGTCCCCCTTTTCTCTCCATCTCGTCTCTGTCTTTCTCTGTTGACCCCTCCGTTTTCTTCTCAAAAACTCTTTTCATAAAAAAACCCACACAAAACCAAAACAAACACCCACACACACCCACACAAAACAACAAAACAGAGAGAGGAGAGAGAGAGAGAGAGGAGCAGAAGACAGAAGACAGACGAAGAAGAGACAGAGACAGAGAGGAGAGTAGAGAGGATAGAGGGTCATTGACACGCGAAACAAACAAAGAAAAACCCGATAAAATACTAGTTCATGCATGTACTCGTGTCAACGAGTTCCAGCCGTCTGCTTTGATGTTAGTGCCGCCACTGGTGGTAGAGCTGTAAAGGGGGACAGGTGGAAAAGGAGTGTAGAGGTTTAATACTGAATGTCTCAAACAAGCGCCATGAAAACGCCAGAGCCCCGTTAAAGGCATGCGATTTGAAGGCTGCAGTCCGTGGCTAGGCGGCAGCTTGTTACACAGGTTCATGTTTGTACAGAAGACGCCAGGAATGTGTGAATTTGAGTAACGAAGAGAGTGCCAGTGAGGGATTTCGAGGGCTGCGGGCAGGGAAGGTGGCTTGTGTTGTACGGATGGGTGAGATATAATGTAGAGGGGGGTGGAGGGGAGGGGGCTGCTTGTGTGAGATGGGTGGCTGGAAATAGTGAGTGAGGGTGGAATGGTGGGGGAGTGAGGGGGGGGGTGGAAAGGAGGAGTGATGGATCCAAATTTGCTTAGCGGACGTAACATGTATTCAAGATGTGAAAAAGATTCGGTCCGAAAAAAAAAGCCTAGGGGAAGACGGACTATAGCATTATTTTCAGGATGAACACACATATTAAGCCAATGACCTTTTTTTTTTTTTTTTCCCAATATGGTACCTACTCCACACTCTCATGTGGAAAGAAACTTTTGCAGTATGATAGAACTGTACACAAATAACAAGCACGGAAAAGTTATATTAATAATGGCCACCGTTTATAGCCATGACATGACACATTCTATAGGTTGTATATGAAAGAATTTATGTGATTTGCATTTTGAGCTCATAGTCTTTAGAAAAAAAACAAAAACAACATCTAGCTGCGTTAGTGAGTGTTGCTTAAATTTGAATAGAAGTTAAAGTTTAGAAAATTTGAAAGAGAACGGGTGTTTTTATATATCGAGTTTAAGTAACTGTTCATGACTCTTTCAAATAAAAACAAGAAACAAGTAGGTGACATTCATCATCTAAATCGTTGCCATAACATTTGTCCGTTATTGTCTTGTTGTAAAGCCAAGCACATTCTGATGGGCAGCCTAACAAAGCTTGGGAGTATTTTGAGGCAACCGGAAAGATATTGTTCAAACTAAACACGTTCTTTAAACATTCTTTAAATACATAATACAAGGTTCATTCTGATTTGACTCGCAAATCACTATTCCTTGTACTGTTTCCTGCGAATTTTTCATTACATATTATTAAAGAAATCAATGCATTAGTATGGCCTTCCATTGCTCTATCCCAGAAGCTGAGCCGTTCCAGTTACGGAGATTACATGAACTGAATACACAGAAATAATAAATTGAATATTTATTCTTTGCACGTGAAGCTTTTTTCTTGCTTCTAAGGTAAAATTTCAACCTTTGCCCCCAACACCCTCCTCTCCACCCCAACCCTCGCCCTCTACTCTCCACCAAAGATCTTTTTTTTTTTTATACTCATTCATGAAAATTGTCACCACTTTCTCAAACACCATATATGTAGGAGAAAGGAGTTTTGGTCTATGCTAATCGTTTATACAAATCCGCAGATGAAGCCGATGGAGGAAATGGTGTCGGGAATGGCTGTTGGAAAAGAGCGAGGAAAGTGTTCAGAAATAAAGACGTGGGGAGGGGGAGGGGGAGGAGGAGGCATCTCCAAAATCTTAAAAAACAAAAATGGCGATCGAACTCCTCACTCAGCTAGTACTAGAAAGGGGTTTATCAGATGGCTCTGAAAACAAAAAAAAAGACTAGTGAACAATCTACCATCCATTGTGTTTGTAGTGTTTGTTAAGAGAGAGAGAGAGATGAGAGAGGAGACCGAGAGAGAGAGAGAGAAGAGGAGAGATGAGAGAGAGGAAGATCGAGGGGGTTCCTAACACTGTAATTCCCATGTCCAGACCTCTCCTCCTTAAACCTCTAACTTGCCATTGGAAAACACATCTGTCGTCATCCTTGTGCGTTTGCGCTTTTCTTTCACAAATTGCTGACTACTGCTGCTGCTGCTGCTGCTGATGCTGCAGGTTGTTGTTGTTGATGGTGTTGTAATGGCGCATGAAAACAAATACCCTTATGTGGAAAGGCAAGTCAGCATAAACAATTGGGAGTTTAATCGGATGTGATGTGGTGACTGCAGTCGCTCGAAGGGTGTTGGGTCTCAGCGAACAAACACACGCACCCCCCCCCCCCCTCCTACACACAACACTCACACACGCACGCACGCATGCATTGCATGCACCCCAGAGAACTATAAAAAAAGGATTTGGCCCCACCCCCCCTGCCAGCCCCAACCCGGCTGAAGCGGTTTGTGTGGCCCGCCGGTTCCCCAAAAGGCCTTTTTTTATAGTTCTTTTAGTAAACACTTTACAAACAAAATAATGTGAAGGATTTCTTTTTTTAAACACTAATTTAGAAAATTTTTTGAAAATTTAAAGTTTTTGTTAATCCTTCTTTTTTCTTGATCGTCTTCAAAACATATTTTCAGCATACTTTCATAAAATGCGTCTCTGTTTTTAAATTTTGAAAAAAAACTACAGTTTTTAAATTTGTTCTCTAAATTTCTTTAAAACTGAGTTATTTTTTTTACTTTAAAAATCCACGAAACAGTCATATATAATAAATAGTGTCTGAGTTCCTTCAAACAGATTTAAAAAATGTTCTAAGCACTCGCTAAGTTTATCTGCTTGATCAACTAAATAGATTTATTAATCCGTAAATATAAAAACCTTCTATCGTGATCATGCTTTGTTACATTTAAGTGTCGGACAGAAAATTCAATATTGATCAAATTATAACTATAACGTTTGTAATAGGTTCGAGGACAAATATTGTTTTTCCACTACCCAGTCTGTCCACAAATCAATGAACAATGAGGGGTTTTTGTCATAATGTTTAAATCGGCATTGTCACCAAAGTTGTCTGCTACATAGTTTTAAAACAGAATTTAATCTAATCCATTTATTGTTTTTTATCATACTTCTCTGTCAAAAACTTGTTCAGTATAATAAAACCCTTATAAGGCCCCAAATGGTAAGAATTAAATCCAGTTAGTTCTGTAAGATCGTTTCTATTTTAGACTAATATCAATTTTGTTGCTTGTTGTTATGACCTTAATATCCTCGCCATTGTAAAGAACGTGTCGACAGTAATTTAAGTTTGTCAAAGTCTAAGTTTTGCCAGCTAATAAGAATTCCTTTCATAAGATTGTCACAGCGCCAGAGCTCCATTTCTCGCCCTCAATTTTAAGACAGAAATTTTAACTATCATTGTGACCGTGTCTCTAATTTTTGTGCGTTGGAATGAAACTGTAAATTTTGTAGAAGGCTTTCTTAAAACGATTCTCTTCTGTGGAGGATGTACTGTTTGTCCCCAAAGGCTTTATTTCGATCTCGTTCGACTGTTGTCCTCTGGCATAAGAAATTACATGTAAAGGGCCAGTGTTAATTGCTTTTCTGAAACTTTTTTGACGGGTCAAAAACATGTAAATGGGCTTAAGAATTCAAATTTTATGTCCATTCTAAATATGTTTCTAAGTGCCATTTGTTTGTCAGTTTTTCGAAATATTTTATATTTCATACTGACCTGTATTATTTTGCTTCTAGATTGCGTAGTTGTTCTAGTTGAGGAACCTTTTTGTTGTCGTCAACTCTTTGCGCTTATTAATAACCATTCTTTAGTGTACTCAAAACCATACAAAGTGCCCTATCTCACACGTTCTGTTCAAAGTCCTCAAAACGTCTGCAAGGTCTTTTAATTCTAAAGTTACACACCTTCAGGCGCTAATGTAACTCTACTGTTGCTTCTGGCCCAGCGTGACATTATTTTTAGTTAACCTTATTATTTTATTTCAAAACAATGTGCAGGCTGTCACATTTGACGACTTTCCTGTTTGGTCTTTGATTTTATATTAAATGATCGGACCTCCCACAAGCTAATCTTTTAAATGTAAATTATGGGAATTGTATAAATTATATCGCAATATGCCAGCTTTCCTGATGGAAGAGCTCTTAAACAGTTGAGGGCCTTCCATCATATAAGTTTTCATCCATTGCTCAGCTCGTTCCAAATGAACATAGAGTAATGAAGTATAATGCAAGATCGAGCGGATTTTCTCCTCATAAAGTAGTTTTGTCTGATGTAACTATAAAATCATAAATGACATTATCGCTAGTTGCAAAGCCTAACATTTTAGACTAGCTCTCTGTATCAAATAGTAAAGTACTTCTTCTTCTTCAGGTTGAATGTCTACATTATTTTCAAATTTTGATTGTTAAGTTTGTGAAGTAAGTGTCGAGTACTCATTGCTTCTTTTAGCGAGCAAAAACCCGTAATAACCATCAGGTATGGTTAACAGGCTAACTAAGTTTCCTTATTGTCAAATTTTGTAATCTTATATTTTTCTTGATTTAGTATATTTAAACCATACGACTTTGTAAAAAAAATTTCATGGAGTGCGGACCCTTTGGGTTTACGCAGTTATTATCAATAGATATTCTAAAAACGAAGGACTGTCGAGTTGTTATAGTTACAAAAAATTTTTAACAACAATTTAAAAATGAGTGCATTCAAATATACTAATGCAAAATATTTCTGTTGGACCGCACTACAGTCCTAAAGATATAACAAAACTGATACTCTCGACATTTCTGTGACCAGTCTGACGCTTTCAAGTAAAGTTTAGTACTCCATTGGATCGTTATCTTAACCTCCCTATTAAAAACGATACATCCCGAAAGTGTGGTTCAGTCATACCATGCAGTTTGTTTTATCAGAAAACCGTTAAACTTTGCTGTGTTTTGTGCTTAACTGGGTGGGAGCCAGTGTCGTATTTGCTGATCATTTACATAATTTCCTGTTCCTTTGGTGAGGTCAGTGTATAGATTTCATTTTTATTACACCTTCAGACGTATTGTTGTCTGAACTGCAAGGCATTAACCAAATGAACAAACGTTTTAATCCATTCAGAACTGTATAGATTACAAGCTTTCTGAAAGGATCTGTAACGAATTTGATATTGACCCAAAGACAGTACTTTAGACAAAGTTGGATCTTAATCATGGTTTAGGCACTCTTTATTTATTGGGGGAGTGCACGAAGTTATAACTATGATGGAATCCTCATACACATCTTTCTCTTCAGGCACAAAATGTTCACCTCGGGTCCATAGAGCAAGAGCATAAAAAAGCTTGGACAAACAATAATTTTGGATACATTAAGGGCCCTAACAAAGCGGGAATAGGAACGAATAAACGACTCTATTCGTACTTATGTTTGGTGTTGCTAGGTCGCAAGAACAAAACGAGATCAAAACATTTAAAAAATTTTTGTAATTTTTGAATTGTGGAATGGAAACCAGGGTTTTTAAATTTTTTTTTTGTATTCTTTGGAGTGAAACCGCCAGTGATGGGGAAGATTTGGGAACGCTGAGTGGATTTTTTAAAATTTGTGTTCACACCAATGGGGAGGAAGGGGGGAAGTTTTATTTTTATTTCAAGGCCTGGAACAGACATAGGAGGATGCCCTGATTGAAAACCCTTTTTGGGGTTTAACATGGGAAACTAGATTGCCCCAAATGCAACCCGGGGGTTGGTTGCTATATTATTGACGGGTTTTTTCCCCGGCCCAACCCGGGGGTTTGGGGTGTTTTAAACCCCTTGGTGGGTGAAATAGCCGGCGGGGCAATTTCACCATTTTTGGGGTTTTAATGTAACTGAATCACTGGGGAAAGGCTTTTTCCTTTTTTCCCTTAGAAGTGAGTACCATTTGGGGTTGTAAACGGGGTTAAAAGCAATTACAGTAAAGGGGGTAATTGTAATGATAACAAAGTTTGATAATTTTCCGGGTTTGATGATATTGCGCTAATTTTGGGGAAAAAAAAAAGATTTAACCCTTGGAAAAGCGAAAAAGGAAAAAAGAAAAATAAATAAATAAAAAAATTGTTGTATAAAGATTTTTTCTCTGTACCCCCAAATGTAGGTTTGGAAAAAAGGTTTTGGGAACAAGAAATCATGTGAATTTTAATTGGGTTTGGATTAAAGTGAAAGGGATTAAAAAGGGGGCTTGAAAAAATAAAGAAAAGAGAAAGAATAAATAAAATTTATTTTTGAGGGTTTAACCCCGGACCAGGGGTTTTTTTAAAGAAACCCTCAAACTCCATGGGGGTCCCTGGTGGGCCCGTGTGGGCCAGTGGGGCTAAATGGTGGGCCCGGGGGGGTCCCCGGGTTGAGCTTACGAGCCTATGGGAGGGCCCTCTGTGGGGGTCCAAGGGGGTACAGCCCAAAAAGGGAAAAAAGCTCCTCGACAATCAAGAGACTTGTCTTTATTGATACCTTTATCACATTTTATGAAATAAGAAAATTTTTGGGGGCGGGAGGTCTAGAATCCAACAGTAGCCCTGTGTCTAAAGATCACCCCTTCACAGGTTAACTTGAAAATTTTTAACAACGAAATAGGGTTTTATGATTGACCTAAGTCACAGGGGAAAATCGTTGCTGGGAGTGGGAGAACTTTTAAAGACGAATAAACTTTTCAAATTGAAAAAGAAAAAGAGAGTGATAAACCACAAAATTACTTTTGTTTTTAATATATGATCGCAGCTGAATTTTCAAGATAACAGATTAAAGATATCCAATCTAAATTTTTTTTTTAAAAAAAAAGCAGCTTTTCGGTTTATCCAAAAGTCCCCAAAGAAAAAGGGATTCGCTGAACTGTTGAATGCTTCGGTTTCATTGAAGGCATTTGTTCAGTAGATGGACAGTTGGTATCATTATTTGAGCCAGTTCACTGAAATGCTTCGAGACATGGAGGGCATTTGTATGTGGATAGAAGTTTGTGTCATTATTTGAGCCGTTCATTGAGTGCCTATGGCCGACAGAACAATGACCTGCTGTGTTAATCCACACTAGACGATGAACCGAAAGACAACCAAAAAAAAAGTAAATAAACTGTGCCATTACCGTGAAAGGTAGTAACAATGAATAATAAATAATATGCAATGACAGAGATGGTTTTGTAACAGAATGACACAGTGAGAACATTGGTTTAAAGTTAATGAAACAGTCGACTCAGAAGCAAATTTGTTGATAGGGGGGAGTGAGGCGGCGATGGAGATCTTGAAAAGGACAGAAATGACCCAACGAGCAGCCAGTGCGTCAGCCAGATGATTCTGCCGTGCGAGCAACATAATTCGGAAACTGTCCGTGACCGCAAGTTGTACAGCTATCCGGACAGACACTTAGGTCTTCAGGGATCTGACCAGCCCTCCACTCTGGGTCAAGAGAAAAGGGCAAGGGGGAGGGGGTGGGCAACTAAAAAACAACCATTAAACCGCATTCAGTCTACCATGGTTATTCGAGGAAAATGCGGTTCTCTGATAACATAAGTTGGATCGCCACAGTTGCTTGTCACTGAAGCGCCGTTCCTTGAATCCACGGTCAGTGGGAAAAGGCAGATCCACTCCTCTCGGACGTACAACCACCGTAACCAGGCCCACACCATAACAATAGTAAGTGGAAGGGTCACTTCATCCCCCCCCACACACCACACACACGCACGCCACGCACGCAAGCACGAACGCACGAACGCGCGCACGCATGCACACACACCACACACACACACACAACACACACACAACCACACACCCACACACACAACACACACACACACGCACACACAACACATACACACACAACCACACACACACCACACACACAACCACACAACACACACACACACACCCATGCACGCACATACACACACACACACACACACCCACACACACACACCCACACACCCACCACCCCACACACAAACACACACAACACACATCCACGTCATCAAACCAACCAACATATATACGTGAAGATTTATATGAATCATATTCCATTTCGTAAACCAAACACCGGTCGAAACTGTGTTAATTATTGAGATGTGGCAAATTGTGTACATTGAATGAGTTGTGCGAATTAGGTTCATTGTTCCGAAATGTGGCAAATTCATGTTCATTGGTCTGAGAGATGGCAAAACAAAATTGTGTTTGACTTGAATGTGATGTGGCACAAATTGTGTTCATTGTCTGAGATGTGGCAAAATTTGTGTTCATTGAATAAGATGTGCAAATTGTGTTCATTGTCGGAAATGTAGGCAAGTTTGTGTTCATTTTTGAAATGTGGCAAGGTGTGTTCATTCGTTGAGATGTGACAAATTGTGTTCATGGTATGAGAAGCGGCAATATGTGTTCATTGTCAAAGATATGGTAAAATTGTGTTCCATTGAATGAGATGTGGCAAATTGTGTTCATTGTCTCAGATGTGGCAAATTGTCGGTTCATGTCTCAGATGTTGGCAAATTGTGTTTCATTGGTGAGATGTGGCGGAATATTGATCTTGGTATGAAATGTGGCGATTTGTGTTCATTGTGAAGATGTGGCGAAATGTCTTCATCGTCTGAGATGTGGGCGAGTTGTGTTCATTCTCTGAAAATGTGGCTAATTGTGTTCATTGTGTGAGATTGTGGCAATTGTGTTTTCCCATTGTGTGAGATGTGGCAACTTGTGTCATTGGATAAGATGGTGGCAATGACGAATCACCTGGCTCTCAGGGACGTTAAGAGGAAAATCTTTAGACAGCGAGTCAGATTGTCAAGAAGAAATGATTTACAGTATGTTAGTGTAATGTTTCACTGACAGCGGTCAGATTGTCAGTAAGAATGAGTTTACAGTAAGTTAGTGCTAATGTTTCACTGACGGGTGTCAGATTGTCAGAAGAACTATTTTACAGTATTTTGTGCAATGGTTCACTGACAGTGTCTGATGTCCCGAAGAATGATCGTGCAGTATGTTCAGTTGCTATGTTTTTCAATGACAGTGGTAGATTGTCAGAAGAATGATTTACAGTATGTTAGTTTGCAATGTTTCACCTGACAGTGGCAGATTGTCAGAAGAATGATTTACAGGTATGTTAGTGCAATGTTTCACGGACAGTTGTTAGATTGTCCGCAGAATGATCGTTGCAGTATGTTAGTCGCAATGTTTCACTCTCTGTTGTGTACCAAGGAGACGATCTTCAGAAAGTGTTTGACTCTATAGGAGGCGTCGACTATGGTATTTGGACCAATGTGATTCTCAGTTATTGGACAGACAAGGGACCCCATGCAAATGCTTTTGCCTTAGAATTCCAGAGATGCGACAATCATGGAGTCAGTGCAGATTCCAAGCTAACCTGCTACTAATAGGGAGGGTGGGGACCTGTTAAACTGGGGTTTTATTGAATACCCGCCACAGCCTACAAGATGCGACAATCATGGATTCATTAGCAGAATCAAGCTAACCTACACACATACCACCTCGCCCCTATCTATTCGTCCTTCTCCCAAGTTTTTAAAAACGTCATGCCATTGTTTGTTTCACAAACTCGTTCACAGAGAGATAATTTTCATCTGCGTCTGTTTGATCGGGTTTGCTTGTGTATTTGTTTTCTAGGGGTGGTGTGTGTCGTGTTGTGTGGTCCCCTGGTTGTGTCGTGTTTGTTGTGTGTGTGCGTGTGTGTGTGTGTGTGTCTGTGCTCGTGTGTGTGTGTGTGTCGTGTGTGGATGCGTGCGTGCTTGCGTGTGTGTGTTGTGTGTCTTGTGTGTGTGTGCGCCCGCCCCGCGCGCGCGCGCGCGCGCGCGCGTGCGCGCACGTGTGTGTGTGTGTGTGTGTGTGGGAGTGTGTGTCGTGTGCGTGCGTGTTTGTTGTGTATATTGTGTGTGTGTGTGTGTGTGTGTGTGTGTGTGTGTGTGTTGTGTGTGTGTGTGGTGCGTGAGTTGTTGTTCTGTCTGTCTGTTGCATCCTAAAAATCTATGCAAAAAAGCGCTAACCTAAAATTAATAAAAAGTAAATCTCATAGGAGCAGGGACAGCAAGCAGTAAGCAACGAACAAGCAGGGTAACCGGTCCTCCCTATTGTTCTGTGTTATCTGTGTTGCTATTTCTTCTATGCGATTTGGTGTCGTAGCAGCAGTCGTTTGGAGATATGGGCTGTAATGATTCCAATCGTGGTACGAAGAGTTACTCAAACTTGTTCGTTATTCCAACAATTTGAACGGAACTACGGTGAGATGATGGAATGCGATCCTAGGACGGGCTCTTTCATTTTGTCTCATCCGACCGTTATTTTTCAAAACCTTATGAGTTAGGGCATCTGTGACGTTTTCCTAAATTTTTCATAAAGTCGTGCATGAAGATCATGAAGGAAAACAGGTGTAAATGTCTTGATATTCATGAACTTGTAAGATGCCCAACGAAGGATCTGGATTACTTCCTGATCCTATAAAACAGTTGATATTCTTTAAAGGGCAGGTTGAGGGGAGGGTGGTGGATTCACGTGTACTGCACGACGGACAAATGCAGCCTTCAACCCTACAACTTCCATCTGAAACGCAGTTAAAGCATTGCAAACGCACTGCGTACATCAGTTTGCATGTGTCGGTGGTAGTTTTGGAAATATAATAAAGAGATACGAGTTGGATTCCGATGTGGATGCACATACAGTAGAAGAGGTAGCACAGCAGGATGAGTGAGGGCTTGGTGGACAAATCTCTCTGCGCTCCTCCAAATGCCTTTCTACAGTACATCTCTGTGTGTGTAGGAGATTGGGGGTGTGGTTTTTTCTGGCAGGTCTATTCATACGTCAGTATGGTGTTGTTGTCGCTGTCAATTATTTTCTTTCAAAAGGGGTGTCTTTGATGCGGTTGTTAGTGGGAATGTGATTTGTAGAGGTGTGTGTGTGCCTGTCGTGTGTGTCTGTGTGTGTGGTGTGTGAGCTGTGTGATGTGTGTGTGTGAGTGTGTGTGTTGCGGGGGATGGGGAGATGTACGAGAGATGGAGTGGACAGGGAGGGAGGGCTGGTGCTACAAGTAGGAGAGAGAGAGAGAGATGGAGAGAGCGAAGAGGACGAGCGGGGGGAGAGGAGAGAAGAGAGTGAAGGGGAGAGAGAGGGAGGGTGGGGGCGCGAGAGGAGAGAGGAGGGGGGAGAGAGGAGGAAGGGATGGGAAGGGGGAGAGAGTGAGGGACGACTCGCGGAGAGGCAAGAGAGGGGAGAAGAGGAACGAGGAGAGAGAGAGAGAGAGAGAGGGAGATTTAATGTTCACAACTATTTTTAGCTAAAATTATAAGAAAAAAATTATTATTCCGCGAAAGAATAGAAAAAAACAGACACACACAAACGTAGATGATAAACACATCGCGTTTCGACTTCTTTGGTCTTCTTCAGGAGAGACAAACAACATTCATGACAATAAAACGAAAACCACCAATCGCTTAGCTCAAACCATTCCCATCATTTTGCGCCCGATTATTTGGGAGCTAAGTGGATGTTCGTTTTTTGTTTTCGTATGTCCTGTATGCTGTTTGTCTTGTCTGAAGAAGGACCAAAGAGTCGAAACGAGTCGTGTTTATCTTGTAAATTTTTGGATGTTTGTTTCATTCGGCAGAATTGTACATTTTCCTTTTCCAGTCTGTTTCCATTTCCCGCTTTACTCACCTCCCTTTGAAACCGTCAGTCAACTCCCGTTGGAACCATCAAGTCATCTCCTTTGCAACTCTGTCACCTCCCTTTGAAACATCAGTCACACTCCCTTTGCACCATCAGTCTCCTCCCTTTGGAAACATCAGTCATCTCCTTTGAACCATCAGTCATCTCCTCTGAAACACCCAGTCACCCTCCCTTTGAAATAATGTCCCCTCCCTTGTGAACCATCAGTCATTCTTCCTTTGAAACACCAGTCACCTCCATTTGAAACATCTGTCACCTCCCTTTGACACATCAGTCTCCTCCTTTGAACACATCACGTTCATCTCCCTTTGAAACCATCAGCATCTCCTCTGAAACACTAGTCACCTCCCTTTGAAACATCTCGTCACCCTCCCTTTGAAACATCAGTCATCTCCCTTTGACCCATCCGTCTCTCCCTTTGACCATCAATCTCTCCTTTTGAACCATCAGTCATCTCCTTTGACACATCAGTCAATCCCTCCAGAACCACCAGTCACCTCCCTTTGAAACCCAGTCACCTCCCTTTGAACATCGTCTCCTCCCTTGAAACATCAGTCATCTCCCTTTGAACCATCAGCCCATCTCCCTCTGAAACACCAGTCACTCCTTTGAAAACATCTGTCACCTCCTTTGAACCATCAGTCATCCCCTTTGAAAACATCAGTCACCTCCCTTGAAAATCAGCCACCTCCTTGAACATCGTTCCTCCCTTTAAAACATCAGTCATCTCCCTTTGAACCTCAGTCATTTCTCCCTCTGAACACAGTCACCTCCTTTGAAATAACAGTCACTCCCTTTGGAAACATCAGTAACTTCCTTTGAAACACCAGTCACTCCCTTAGAAAAACATCTGTCACCTCCCTTGGAACCATCAGTCTCCCTCCCTTTGAAGACATCAGTATCTCCCTTTGAACATCAGTCATCTACTCTGAAAACACCAGTCACCTCCTTTGGAACTAACTAGTACCTCCCTTTGAACCATCAGTCATCTTCCTTTGAAAACACCAGTCACCTCCATTTGAAACATCTGTCCCTCCCTTTGAACCATCTTCATCTCCCTTCTGAAACATCAGTCATCTCCCTTGGGATACATCAGCCATCTCCTCTGAACACAATGTCACCTCCCTTTGAAACATCTGTGCACTCCTTGAAACTCAGACATCTCCCTTGAACATCAGTCTCTCCCTTTGAAACCATCAAATCTCCTCCCTTGAAACATCAGTTATTTCCCTTTGGAACCATCAGTCCAACTCACTCTGAAACACCAGTCACCTCCTTTGAACCATCAGTCACCTCCCTTTGAACCCATCAGTCTCCTCCCTGAAACCTTCAGTCATCTCCCTTTGAAACCATCAGCATCTCCCTCTTGCACACGGTCACCTCCTTTGGAAAAACATCTGTCACTCCCTTTGAACCATCTGTCTCCTCCCTTTGAAACATCAGTCACCTCCCTTTGAAACATCTGTCACCTCTTTGATACGTCAGTCTCCTCCCTTTGAAACATCAGTCATCTCCCTTGAACCCTCAGTTCATCTCCTCTGACACACCAGTACCTCCCTTTGAACTAACTGTCACCTCCCTTTGAACCATCAGTCATCTTCCTTTGAAACACCAGTCCCCTCCTTTGCAACATCTGTCCCTCCCTATGAAACACAGTCTCCTCCCTTTGAAACATCCTCGTCATCCTCCTTGAACCATCAGCATCTCCCTCTGAAAACACTAGTCCACCTCCCTTTGAAAATCTGTCACCTCCCTTTGAAACATCAGTCATCTCCCTTTGAACATCAGTCTTCCTCCCTTTGAACATCATCTCTCCCTTTGAAACATCAGTTATCCTCCCTAGAACCATCAGTCAACTCCCTCTGAAACACCAGTCACCTCCTTTGAAACCATCAGTCACCTCCTTTGAACCATCAGTCTCCTCTTTGAAACATCAGTCAATCTCCCTTTGAACCAATCAGCCATCTCCCTCTGAAACCCCAGTCACCTCCCTTGAACAATCTGTCACTCCTTGAAATCAGTCATTTCCTTTGAAAACACCAGTCAACCTCGCTTTGAAACATCACGTCACCTCCTTTGAAACCTTCCAGTCATCTCCTCTGAAACCTCCCGTCACTCCCTTTGTAAATCTGACCCCTCCTTTGAACCATCAGCTCTCCCTTTGAAACCCTCAGTCTCCCTCCCTTTGAAAAATCAGTCCTCTCCTTTGAACCATAGTCATCTCCCTCTGAAAAACACCAGTCACTCCCTTTGGAAACTCAGTACTCCTTTAACCCTAGTCCCACCCTTTGAAAATCAGTCATCTCCCCTTTGAACCATCAGTATCTCTTCTGAAACACCATTCACCACCCTTTGACACATCAGTCACCTCTCTGTGCACATCATCATCTCCTTTGAAAACATCTGAGGTCGACAAGTTGTACAGCGCGCTCTATAAACTTTTCTGTTTTATCACTGACAGCAACACAAGCGCCGCTGCACATTGAAACTGTACACTGTTCTAGCATTTAACTTCGTTCTTAACGATGTACCCACAGTACTACACTTGTCTTCCTACCGACCATCACAGAAAGTCAAACAGAATCAAATAATATCTGATGAGGATTTTACACGTTGCAGAGAACATTCTCCTTGATTTCAGTTTCATTTCCGCTGGCTTGGCATTCCCCTCCACTCTTGCAACGTCATCGGTCTTTTCTACACAAAAAACATGGCAGTGCACGGCTGTCTGCCGTCACTGGATTGAGTGTAGGGCCAAACTAGTCTCCGTCATAGCTTCGAATTTTGCGGGACATTTGTTTGTGACGTTTCGCGATCGGGGAACGACTGCTGTTCCTGTGTAGTTTAGATGTGGCGTGTACTGCGCATTTTGGCCAGGAGGGGCTTACGTGCTGATGATCTCGTCTCCTTAGAACGACTCTACGCATTGTCGACTTTCCACGTCCGACATTTCCTTCTATCACGGCACCCCTGTTATCTGTTTTCTTATCACCGTATATTGTCACTGCAGTGCTGCCTGGATACGTCTTGCCAAAATAGAAGTTAAGGTGTTTTCGGAAAGGACCGCGAAACAGATCATGGTTATGCCCGTATACACACCGCTTATCTTGACAATAACAGCCTTATTGAGCGTTCGCTAGGCAGCAAAATTTTACTGACCGTACAGTGGACTTCTGTGCCAACTCTTTCTGAACATTCTGACATTGCTGTCTGCAGGCCTCCAATACAGCCACCCAGATGATGCAGCGTGCCAGCCGACCGAAGAGAGAATGATGCCGAGAGAACGGCAGTTGGACGGTGATATTCTGGCCGCCACTATATGTGTTATGTTATACTCTCCTGCCTTTCGCTTTCCATCATCGGGTCACTGGATGTTCCCGCATTGACTACAGCCTACGGGTCAGTATGCAGCGAGTATGCTCTGGTCTGGAGCCCTGACATTCCTTCTCTCTGTGTTAGCTGTTGTGTGGATTTTCGTTTGTTTCAGGTGCTTCGTTCGAAACTACAAGAAAAACATTCTTGCATCTTTGGCTTCAGGAGGAAGAGAAGTAACAGGCGTAGAGTGTGCTCCGTCTTTCACGGTAAACGTTCTTTTATGTGTTCCTGGTGCTGATGACTTAGTTTCTCGTTGCTAGCGGATGATGTCGATTATTGTGTCTTTATCTTTGTGTCCATGGCAGTGAGTACTGCTATTTGCTTTTAAATAACCCTACAGCTCTGAAGGTTAGGCATCTCAAAGCTTCCTGCAATATTTCCGTGAGTACTCTAAGACAGGAAAGCATGAGGTTTGATCAAGCAGCGGACATTTTATTCAAATTAGTAGCGAAACAACAATGCCTATGTGATCTTCGTGCATGGCATGGCAGGGCATGAAACTTTCATTGCACTTTAAGAAGTCGTAAGCTCTTTGGTGCAGGCATTTACACCAAGATCAGATTCTAAGATAACCCATAGGGAGCAATTGAGGCTGGCATCTGGACTCAGACAGTGGGAAGTTTCTAAATGGGACCCATGGAGGTATTACTCGGAACATGCCAAACTCCACGCTGGACTGGCAAATGTGTGTCAGCGTCATCTGACTATCGTGGTTCCTGGGTGGTAAGATCGGACAAGGCGACAATGGTGAGGGCATGTGCGATGAGTGTGTTGTCAGCAACAGATTTTCACGTACATCCATTTAAGCATGGTTTTCTGTCTTCTTACTCCTAGTTGTGCGTAAATCAGGGCCTCTTCAAGTAACTAGAAATGTAGCCTTATGTCCAGAGACAAAACACATGTAAAACAGTGAAGCTAGACTGCGAGCTGTCGTAGAGGCCAAGCATACACTGGTGTCCTTGGCCTGAACATTGCGTGGTAGGGTATATGAAATGTCATAGTGACGTTCAACTTTGAGTCAACATAGCCAAGAGGAGAAACGGGTGTGTGATCTTTAGAAATGTTTAACATCCTCTATCTGCACCAGACTAACTTATCACTGGACAAGGTTTCTGTACAATTTACTTTGGCTTTCACAAAGCCAATTACATATGGTTCCCGTTCCCATGACCACTAAATAGTGAGTTCATCTGTTTCACCCTGCCCATCCACTCAAACCCGCAAACTTATTCACGAGAACAACACATTTGTTGAAATATCAGATCCACCTGAATTAAATTAAAAAACATTCCTTTGTTCTACTAAAAAGCAGGCTACGTATTAAAGCTTCTTGATTATCCTGGTTCTGGATTTCAAGTGAAATCCGTATCTGTCCAGGAATCTATGCGACACCAGTTTTTGTAAGTCTTGGAATACAATATGTAAATCAGCATATGTGGAAACCAAGAATGTGATGTTTAATCAGTTTCTGTATACCCTTGAACAGAGTGCAATTTCAGGGACTTCTTCTGGGGCCCACTGGTGGACGTAATTCCCACCTGGATTCGGTTGTAGACACTGTGCTGTTTTCATCTATATCACGATTTCTACTTTTCCATCACTGGAAGGTCTTTGGGCACGAGCTAAAGGGAAAGGCAACCTCTTCAGAAAATCTCGAAAGGAGGGGAAACAGGACAGCGTCCATGAACGAAAACTGGATAGGATCGTATCCTCGAGAAAAATGACTTAAATATGCTCCTTCTTCAACCCACCTCGCTAAGCCTCAAAGTCGTCAAAGAGACGAACAGCTTGCGCTACAGTTCTAAACAGAAGACACGTGGCAAAATTCCGGAGAGAGAGCTCACAGCAGACAAAAGAGTTGGAGGAGGGGGAACTGAATTTCGTGATTCTTGATAAAACACGTACTGTAAACTGTGGAGACTCACCAAATTAACTCAACAATGAACACAACAGCAGAGCAAAATTCGCCCTAAACGAGAATAGGAAGTCCTGACTGGAAGCAAGCAGCCGACAGATTTACAAACGAGAGTAGCATCCGCTCACTCCATCCAAACATGGCGAAACAGCAGACGAGTGCGAGAAACAGTGCAAACTCAACAGAGGTAAAACACAGAATCGCCATTAGAATCTGCAGTCGCCAGAACCTACAAGCATGAGGAGCTAAATGCATACCCACTTGTCGGTGAAGAGGTCAATGCTCCATGGGATCTGTAATCTCAGTTGGCGAGGACAACTATAAAAAACGTCTGTCCTCAGGCCGTCATGATAATGATTGTGGAGAAAGGAACAAGTACCAGAAGCTCCGGCAGCCAGCCGATCAGCGAAGCAGCTGGTGTAGTGAAGTCCAGGGAAAGGGTTAGAAAACGACTGGCTTGTAGTGGTGCCTGGAAACAGCAACTCCTCTCGTCTTTGGACACACAGGATTCCACGCAATTTGCATCACGGGAATATCAAATCACATAAATTGTCACGAAATGTGAAGAGGCTTGCAGAAACAGGATCTGGTGTTTTCCACTGGGAAGCCTACAGGCTTTTTACAAGTGTGACGAGGGGTTACTCAAATAGTTGGATGGAGTTGCCTTAAACAGGTGGATCAAGTCCATGTCTGTAATTGCCAAGCAAGAGACTCGGTGCTGACTTACAGCAAAACATCTTTCAGTGTCATGCTTGCTATGAACGCAGGGTCTCATTTTCATCCTCTTCCTGCGGACTTGTTGTTTCAGCCGTCGGAGAGTAAGGAAACCACGGTTTATGAAGACGACCTGGTGATCTGATACACCGAAGAATTTTCATCAAGTGCCAATTCCATATACACTGAACGGTTGACAGCCAGCTGAACAGTGGGAAGAAGGCTTCCCTCTAAAAGTAACAGTCTGTCACGACCTTTTTGTCTCCAAGGAGAGAGCCAGCAGTGTCATTCTTTGCCGAACTATAGAGGAGGGAAAAGGATGAAATCACCTGCCTCAGTTTCACTATTGACAAAAGGGCCTCTGGAAACTTCGCATCACGAGGCAGAGCGACGCTACACGTGGGAGATGAGTTTATTTAAGGCGAATTTGTCATCTCAGGCGAAACAGCTGTAATCATGGTATCATTATAAAGGCGACGTTTTTCATCCTCGGGGGAAACAGCTGTAATCATGGGAGGAAAACTGCGAGAAAAGAAAAAACCGTTTTCATCGCTGCTATCCCTGAGGATCGTACAGTTTTCATCGCATCACAACTGCTTTTCCTAGGATAGATTAACGTTTTTTCCGAACGATCACGGATGTTATCCCCATCAGGGGTATGGTTATTGCCCTCTGTTTCCCTGGAGAAGGGGTAATATTTTCCCTGTTTCCCTGAGGAAACGGGTTTTATTTCCATTGTTTCCCTCGAGGAGAAACAGGTAATATTTCCTGTTTCCTGAGGAAAATGGGGTTTCATTTCCATGTTTCCTGATGAGAACGGGTAATATTTCCTGTTTCCCTGAGGAGAACGGCGTTTTATTTCCTGTTTCCCTGATCGAGACGGGTTTATTCCTGTTCCTGAGGAGAACGGGTTTATTCCCTGTTTATAATAATAATAATGAATACTTATATAGCGCCTATTCTCGGCTAGAGACCAAAGCTATAAGCGCTTTATACAATCAACACTCGCCTTACACACGGCTGCCTACCTGGGTAGTGCCGACTGACGAGCTGCCAGATGGCGCTTCTTCAGTCGTTTCCCGTGTAATCCAGTCAATTATCGTTCACATATCGTTCACTCCGTTTCTTTACTTCCTTCATTCTTTCCATTTCTACGCAGGGTGCTGCTAGTGTAACTTAGTCATCCATACCAACGGCCAAACTGCTACTCTTCCTAAAGTGGTGATGGGATTTTACGTGTGTGCAAGATATTATGCGTGCGATCCCAACACGGAACCTCGGTTTTTAGTCTCATTCGAAGGACTGTATGGAAATGGAGTCAGAAATAATGTTAAACTCCGAGGGAAAAATCCCCCTGTACCGAAATGCCCCGGCGAGATTCGAACCCGCAACCCAGGATCACCAAGATTTTTTTTTTTTAAAACGGGGGAGTCAGGCGCTCTACAACTGAGCTATTCCGGCTCCGTTTCCGGAGGAAAACGGGTCATATTTCCCTGTTTCCCTGAAGAGAACGGGTTTTATTTCCCTGTTTCCTGGATGAGAACGGGGTTTATTTCCTGTTTCCCTGAGGAGAAGGGTTTTATTCCCTGTTTCCCTGAGAAAACTGGTTTTATTTCCTGTTTCCCTGGGAAAGGTAAATTTTATTCCTGCGTTTCCTAAGGTAAGGTAAAGTAAGGTAATGTTGCTTTATCGCCCTGCGACCGCAAAGGGCCAAATCAGGGCAGTCACACGTTAGAAATTAATTCACATGTCATCAAAAAAAAAAAAAAAAAAACTTCCACACATCTCTTTAAAATACATCTTCTAAACACGCACCAGAAAACTTCGTTAAAAATCTTCTCGTAAAATCTTAATCGATTAAAAATGTTATCTCTTTCAGAACTCAAAAGATCCCGTCGGTTGGACATCTCTGAGCGGGTTTTTCATTGACTCTGCTGTTAAAGTTTTTATGCTCACATCGTGCAAGTCCAACAAACTAAACGCATATGTTCACTGTGAATCTAAAGAATATGTTTTTTCACTGTGAGTGGAATATTAATGGAAAAAAAATGCATCACGGAGCTTCTTCACTTTTAAAATATAAGAATATGGGTATAAAACGAGTGGCCAGTGTGCCAAGCGGCCACAGCGATGTTTCTTCTCTACAGGCCGCCCCTGGAACATGACAAAAACTCTTTTCGGTTTGGCGATTTTAAATAGTTTGTTATCCGTCTGCAGAGTCCCTTCTCTCTTGCCAGAGGTCTTTTGACATAACGGTCTGTGTTTTGGGTTTCCGATCGTGTGGGGAACAGAAAACCTGCTCAACTTTTCCTTTGTGGCATTCTTGGCCAAGCTGGGTAACCATCCTCCAATGCCTCGAATGCCCCATCAGCGGCTGGGAACCCTAAGCAAACACATCGTTGTGTGCAGTTTGATTTTAGGGAGAGTACAGTTCAGAACTTTAAGCAGTTGAAGGTGCTTAAGGCTTACGGCCAGCACTGGCTTCCTAAAGCAGAAAGGGAGTCAGGATAGAAATCAGAATCTTTCTGTTTCGATTTGGAGATCATCTTGAAGTTGCAGGACAAGGCGTCAGCTCAGCTGTGTAGATGGAGCTGTCGTGGAAATGGGTTCGGTAAACATCTTGAGGGGGATCTACTGCACAAACACAAGCGCGGCAACTCCCTCCTCAGATATTGAACCGTAGTGAAATTCTATTGAAGATGGAAACTTGGGAACACCGTTCAGCAACAAGGGACTTGTATGCAGGAACCTAGTGGATCTTTCGGTATTGGAGGCTAAATCAAACCGGATCTCTGGTGTGAAAAAAATCATGGAAGGGTCGTCAGGATAAACTTGGAGAAATCGTAACACTCAAGGTCCATACCTGTTTTGTTTCAGATGGGAAGATACAAATCCCAAAGGTGGAAGGAACTGGATGGTCATGAATTTCTTTTGGCGTTAGGGTCGAAACACAGTATATGGCAGGTTTTGAGGTTCCGACGAGAGACTCAGTCAGTAATTCAAGGCACGTTTTAGTCGGCGATTGAGAAGGATAGTAGTCCTCCTGCTTCGGCATACAAAGCTATAAACAGGAGTGGTGCGGAACGGACCGAACAAATCGCAGCCTTGATGGTGGATAGGGTCTAGACTTTTCGGTAGGACGCGGGCTGACAGAGCGTACACTACACACCCATAGACCAGTTGGAGGGATCAGCGCCCTGTAAAGATGGAGGAGAGTTTCCTGTCAGCGCCCCAATCTGTGTGTGCCACAACTCGCAGATGTTCGTGCTTTTTGACATGCAGTTGTTAAGTGTTGGTCATGATTTTTATTTTAAGTTCCAGTTTTGATCGAAAATAACACCCAGAAATGGTGGCTTCCTTTACAACTGGAATGGTGACTTACCAAGGACGATCTCCGGTCAGCAAAAAAAGCGGACCAAAATCTGTGGAATGGATGACTGAGTTTTAGTACTAGAGAAGGTAAACGTTTCCTCGGCCCACTGTTGAATCTTACTGACACAACGTTGGAGTCGACGCTGTACACTGGCATAAAGAGGCTCAAACTGCGTACAACGCGAAGTCGTCAACGAAAACCAAAAGGGAGGGACAGACTCGAAACCCTGGTTCTCCGAATTCACAACTGTCGTTGATTTTGATGCTGAAAAGGGCAGGGAGACAGGATTGGCTCCCTGAGTTACACCAACTCCTGCCATGGATGTCAGAGAGCGTGGTGCATACGCACTGAACTGCGATCAGCCAGAAAGTTTGAATAAACAGAGGCAGTTGACCAACAAAAACCAAGTCTGTGAGAAGTTCCAAAGGATTCCTGATTTCAGAAGGTGTCGTCGCATTTTCTAGGAAAAAAACACGATACCGACCCATGCTGCTTATGACGAGGCGTTGCAGATGGTGGTTTCCAGATAGACTAAATGGTCAACTGTCGAGTCGGTTACTTCGGAACCGTCACTGTTCACAGGCCAAAAGGCAACGGTTTCAAGCTTCCACATCAGAGGGAGTTGACCCATCTTTTCATTACCTTACAGAGGCAGCTGGTCAGAGCCACTGGGCGCTAGTTTGAAAGGGTTGGTAGGTCTGTCCAGGCTTCGGGATTGGAATGATCAGAGCTTACGCCAGGAGGGCGGAATGCAACCCTTAGGTCCAATATGGTTGTGACTTTAAGAAGGATCTGGTGAGACAGCTTTCTGGGGAGATGTTTCAAAACTGCTAATGAATATCCATCAGAACAGGGGCAGACATCGTTGCAGGTTTTGACAGAGCTGATTTCGCTCATCGATGAAAAAGGACAGATTGTAGGCTTCAGAGTTGTCTGATGTGAAATTAAATTGCATGCAAATTCTCTCTGAAGTTGTTTGTTTCGTGAAAGGGGCAGATTCATTTGCAGATGCGGGCGTTCTGTTGAATGGTGGAGGCCAGCAGACTGGCACAGCTACGTTTGTCAGTTATCAGAGCATCGGCAAGTTTCAGATAGATGCATGGAACCCCAGGTTGTGTTTTCCCTTGATTATTCTGAAGGAAGTTCGGACTTTTTTCTGGATGTTTTAGATCGTCGACCGGAGCAGAAGTTTCTCCAAGACTGGCGTTTACTGATTTTGAAAGGGAGTCTCGTTTTGGCAGGAGTTCTGCTGGGCTCGAGCGTTGGGACCTGGGGTCTTTGAATAACGACGCTGAGCCCGTTTGCATACTTTTGAGTTTTGTATGGCAGTCAGAATTAAACCAAGGTGTTTGGCAGTTGGGTGAGTTTGTCGGAAGACATTGGGCAATAGAGCTTATAGCACGTTTAAACAGGTTTTTGGTTAGAGATTCCGCACGGGTCTGGACTCCTGAAGAGTCAATTTCTGAATTCTTGAAGTACTGGCAGCAAAAAGATTCCAATTAGCCTTTCTTATAGTTAAGGTCGTTGTGAAACAGGGGCATTTTCCAGTTTATATTGGGTTTTAATAGACAGAAAATGGTCACCTCCATGCAGATCGTCATAGACAGACCACTCATAGCACCAGGACCAGCGAGGGGTTCACATTCGGACCATCTCACCACCGAAAGTGACATGAGGACGAGTGGAGGTAAGGTGGAGATCCTCGATCAGACAACACAAATCAAAGTCTGAAAGGACATCCTCAAGAGCAGACCTAGGATGCGAATTCACCACTACCCAAAAAGGATTGTGTCCATTGAAATCACCCACCAGCAAAAAACGGTCGAGGAAGTTCACAACAGCCTGACACGGCTTCCCCTGACGACAAACCGGACTGTAGGTGGCAGATATACCGAGCAAATAGTAACGGTTTTATGGCTAGAGAGACTCTCGAGCTCACTTGCCGAAGGGGGGTAGTCATAAGCGACAGGAATAAACAAAGTTTGAGTATAGAAGGCAAACCCCGCCGTTAGTCCCAATGGGATGGTTGTGCAGGGTGGAAAGAATACTAAGCCAGAAAGTGTGAAGGGTCTTCTGGCTCTGCATTTTTGTTCCTTGAAGAGCATACGACGTCGATGTCTTAGTGTTTGACAAAGAAGCTGCAGCTCCTCAAAGTTTGAATTTAAGCACGGATATTCACTGAATTATTGTACTGTCCATGGTGCAGAGGACGAATAGGAGAGCAATCCGTTATCTCGAGTCATCGTCGCATCCAATGGAGGCGTATTTGTTGTTTTAAGTTGGGTGGATTGTTTTGTCTCAGCCTGTGCCGACTTGCCCACAGGTGAAGAAGGCCTGGATTTTGGAGAAGTGTGGAGGTTTCTTTTCTCATCTCCACCAATTCCACACTCGGTTGAACTCCTTGCCCGCACGAGCCCTGCTCACAAAAGTTCGAGGCGGGGAGGGCTGGGTTTTTTAGTCTGCCAGCAGCAGAAGGAGTAGACTGCTTGGGCATCTGAGGGGTGGCGGATTTATGTGCCCCCACAGGGGATCCATTTTGGGTTCGCGATTGGTGGGACCTGCCTCCACCGGAGCTTGGCATTTTCATTTGCACACCGTTTTCGTGAAAATAAACTCATTGTTTCGGCAGCAAACAGAACGGTTGAAATTTCATTCACAGCGGAAGCATATCAGAAACTGTTACGTTGCCGTCTGACTGCCAACGGACTGCTTACGTGCCTCAAAAAAGGAGATTTTTTTCTGTTTTGCCCTTTTAAATGTTGGACTCCTTTTTTCCAAACTGGACGTTGCGGAGAACGAGTTTTTTCCCCGTTTTCCCCGAAAAGGGAAACCCCCTACTGTAGGACTGTGCCCTGGTTTTTTAAACTGTTGGACTGGCCAGGGATTTTTGGGACGTGTGGACTTTTGGGCCCAGGGATCTTTGACTGTGTGGAATGGGCCCCAAAAAGGGGTTTTTTACTATGTGGCTTTTGGCCCGGGGGGTCTTTAACTGTGTGGACTGTTGGCCCAGGGTTTTGACGTGTGGACTTTGGGGCCAAAAGGGGTTTTACTTTGACCCAGGGATCTTTGACTGTGGGGCTGTTGACCCGGGATTTTGACGTGGGGGCGTTGGCCCGGGTCTTTCCCTAGGGGGGTTTTTTGGCCCAGGGATCTTTGGGTCGCATGTTTTTTTTTTCCCTTTTTTGCTGTGTTGCTTAAGGATTTCCTTTTTTTCCATGAAAATAAAAAAAACGGTTTAAAAACCTTTTGGGGAGAAAACAGAATTTTTTTTGTTTTCCCCAGGAAAATAGTTTATGGGGCCCTTTTTAAACTACTTGCCCCGTTAAAAAAGAAAAGTTGGAAATTTTTTTCAATTTGGGAAAAATAAAATTTGGGGAAAACAAATGAGTAGATAGGGGAAAAAACTGTCTACAGGTATCAGTCAAAGCACCCTCGAATCCCGGCTAAAAAAGCTGGTCGGCCTTCCCCAAGGCAGTCCAGGAGGCATTTTTTAAAGACTAGAATCAACCCTCAGGTACCTGGCGCCTGCGGTAAACCCCCAATGGGGAAATTAGGGGGTTTAGTCTCATCCAAGCTCTAAAACCTCGGAGAAACCCAAAAGGGCCCTTAGGGCGAGCAGAATTGTTTGTTTTTCCCCCCCCTTTTCCCCTGAAGAAAAAAACTAAGTTACCCCCAAAAGGTGGCGGGAAAAGGAGCACTCGTCCTTGGGCAAACATGTGGCAACAGGCCCCCCACCCTATGACCGAAGGACTTCCCCCCCGGCCCATCTTTTTCCCCCAAAACCCCTTTTGCCAAAGATTACCAGACACAGGATCTTCAGCGGGGGCCCCTATCCCTTTAAAAAGGGGGGGGATGGTGACAAGATAAAGCAGACGCTCCCCCCCCATGACTGCAAAAAATTGCACGCATTTTGGTCCCCTTAAACCCACTGACGTGTCAGCAAAAAAACGCGGAAAAAGGGGAGATCCCCACATCGTAGTAAGATTTTTGAGGTGGGACCACAGCATCCCGGGGGGGGAAAATTCTGCATACACTGTAGGGTGAAGTCCTGTTTCCAGCCCCCTTTAAGCCAGACCCCCCAAAATAAGACTGTCCCGGGGCGGGGTTTCTTGGGCCCCCGGCCCCTCAATCCGTGCTGCAGAACAACAGGCACCACCCCCGGCCGGGACTGCAAAGTTGGGCCCTGGTGAAGGGTTTGTGCTGCGGTGGACCCCGGCCCCCCCGCGGGTTCCTGGGAAAAGAGTAGGTGAGGAAAAAAATTTAGGGAGGGAGGGGTGGGGGGGGGAGGGGGGGGGGGTGGAACGTTAAAAACATGTCAATTTTGGGAAGATGTGAGTATCATCGGATATTTTCAAAGCACAAAAAATGGGGCCCCCAAAAAAAAAACAACAAAAAAATTGATTTTTTTTTAAATAATCTGAGTTAGATTTGGGGGGCCCTTTAAAAACTAATTAAAGACTTGGGGGGTGCGGGAAAAAAACCACTGACGAAAAATTCCAGACCTCTGCAAATGATACTGTATTGGGGAAAATTTTTCAACCCTTTATTTTGGGGGGAAAACTCTTTAAAAAGGGTTTCCCCAGATGAAAAACGACAAAAAAAAAACCACAACAACAGCAAAGAAGCAGTTACATCAGAAAGTAAACAGTTTTGAAAAAAAAAAGGGGTCCCCCTTTTTTGAATAGTAGGGCCCGAGGACAAGTAAACAACACGTCAAGAATGTAAATAAACCAAAATTTTTAAAAAAAGGCGAACGAAAAAGGGTTTTGCGCAAAAGGGTGATTGAATTTGACTGTAACTAAAAATTTTATGGAAAATAGTTTTTCCCCGGGTTTTCAGTTGAGAAAGTACTGGAAAAAAAAAGTACATCCGGAGGGGCTTTCCTTTTTTGGAATTCGGTGAAATTTTAAAAATAATTAAAATAAAGCAGGTGAAAAAACCCCCTTTTTTTTTTTCGTTTAACACCGTTTTCAAAAAATAGCCCCCAAGCAGTCATGGATTTTTAGCCCGAAGTTTTTGCTTTTGTCTGACTGACGGTTTTTTGATTTCGTGGGGGTGGGGGTCCTTGACATTGGGTTTTTATTCGCTTAAACTGATCTCTTTAAAACCCCCCGTGCTTAAAAAAATGAAAAGGGTTTTAACGCTTTTCCCCGGCATAGTCTTTTTAAAACGTCTTTGGTCGGTGTTTTTTCCCTTCGTATTTTCGTGAAGCAATAAAAAAAGAAAATTTTTCCCTGGGCTGTGGTACTTGTTCCAAGGGAGGGGGGGGAGAACATTCATACAGTCTTCCGCCCCACCTTATAAATTTTTGGTCCGCACTGTTCGAGACAAGCTGTTTTGGGGGTGTCTTCTGTTTTCAGATATTGGACTTTATTTTGGGGAACCACTGAAAAAAGGGACATTAAATTTGCAAAAAAATTGTCCTCCCCCCCCCCCCCCCTCTCTCTAAACAAAAGATGTCAGTCTTCATTCCCCTCCCAGGGGAAATTTCCCCCCATGCAGTACACCCCTTTTTTTCCCCCTGCCAAAGGGGTTCCCCCCAGGGGGTGTTGTTCAGCACCGTGGAGCCCCCCAAAAAAGGGGCCCCCCCCAAAAGAAGCTCAAAAGAGACTGACTGTAGGGGGCTAGGTCTTTTTGGTGATGCGTCTCATATGAAAAAAAGCCCCCACAAAACCCCCCATACAGATAAAAATCTGTTTTTTTTTCCCCCACAAATGCTTTTAATTTTCTTTTCCCCCCCCCAAAAAAAATCCCCAAAAAATTTGCTGACAAGGAGGCAATGGCACTAAATTAAAAAAGGGGTTAAACAAAAAAAAAAAATCAGAAAGAGGTGATCGTGGGGGAAAAGACTTTAGACAATTTTTTTCCCTTTTTTTTTGGGGGTTTGGGGATGAGGCTTAAAAAGAGATGCAGGGGGTTTTTCCTCTTGATGGACCATGTCCCACAGAAAAAGGGGGAAGGGGTTCCCCCTGCTTGAGGGTATGAAGCAAAAAGAAAATCTCCAGCACGCCAGGACAACCCTCTGTGGCATGAAAAAAAAAACCATAGCCCCAGGAAAAGAAAATTCCGCCGCCGGACAATCATCTGGGGGAGGGGAAAAAACCCAAAAGCCACAGGTATTTTTGGTACACCCGAGCCCTCCCAACCCCAATTTTAGCTCACGTTTTAGTATTTAAAAATAAAAAGTTTGGGAAAATTTTTGGATATGACTTTCCGCTGAAAGTATTAACGTGCCGCTTAAGGCCAAAGGATAAGAGAAAAAAAAAGGTTCCCTCCCCCCGGGGACCTGGTTTCTTTAATAGCCGGGGGCCCTTTTCCCCTACTGAAGCTGTTTGAAATATGTAAAAAAGTTGACCTGACCAAAAATAGACCCTTTTTTCCCCACCACCCCTTTCCCCCACTTACAAAAGGCCCCCCCCAAAAAACCGCCTCACCTTTTTTTGAAAAAAATTTTTCACCATAGCCGGGGGTCTGTGATTTTTGGGGAATCGAAATTCAAACACAAAAGCATAATGCCAGAAATGAATAATATTTAAAACAGCCCATTCGTGTTCCAGATCCATGTTTGCTTTTTTAAACGATAGAAACTGAGTCCCCCCTTTTTAAAGAACCCACAGAGGCACTTTTTGTCCCCGCCCCCAATTCCACAAAACCCTGCAGTAACGCTAAAAAAACCCCACAGAGACCCATTTTCTTGTGCATGACCCCCTTCCTAGAACTACAGTAACGCTAAGAACCACAGGGGAAACTTTTTGTGCGTGACCCACACCGCCTTTCCCCCACTTCCCCGTACCGCCCCCGCCCACCCCCCACCTCCACACTATTTTTTTTCCCCAAAGTCTGACACATCCCCCCCTTTGTCTCTACTCTCTCTCTCCACACCCACACACACAAAACACCACAAACCCCACCACAAAACACACACAGCACGCACGGCGCACACACTCCGCGCGCACACCACTCACACACACACACACACACACACACACCCCAAACATCCACACACCAAAAATAAATTTTTTATATTATATTTATATATACCTACACACACCAGCATGCACACGCGATCCCCGGGGCGCGAGCACGCACCACGCACGCCGCCCGCACACACACACACACACACCCCACACACACCCCCACACACAACCACACACACCAAAAGTGCAGATGAATTTGAATGTGCATGCATACATGTATGTGGGGGTTTAGGGGGTGCAGATTTTAAAAAAAAAAGTGAAGACAAGCCCCATTAAAACACTCGCAGACGTTTTTACAGTTATTACATTTAGCTTTGTAGCTAGAAAGGGGCAACCGAATTTTCACAAATGAAAAAAACGTGTCGCTGGACCCATTTTTTAAACAAAAACAAGGGGGTTTTTAGGAGAGGGGGGGTGGGGGGGCCCGGGGGAATGGGGGGGGGGGATATTGTCATAAACGATCGAAGCATTTGGATTAGTCGGAAATTCAAGCTACCATAGCCCCAAACCCAGGGTCAAGATACTTGGGGGGGTTTAGCTTGTATATATCGGCGTTAGTGCGCATTTTGGGGGGGTTTGGTTGGGGGGGGAGAAAAAACAGGGTGTGGGCTTCAGCCCGGGGGGGGGTCACGCACCCCTTTTTGTGAATATGGAGGAGAGGACAAATGGGGGGGGGTAGGTTTATTGGGCTTGTTTTGCCCCGTCGTGCTGAGTGACGAAGAGGGCGATAGGGGGGGCTGTTCGCTTTCTGACTGCGATGGTTTAGGGTTTTGAGATGGGGCCTCTGTTTAATGTGCCCCGCGATGACGATGACGATCCCTTTTTTCATGATAAAATTTTATAATCCTCCCTTTTTTTCTTATTTTTCTTCATTTCCATATCATTATTTATCTCTCTCTCTCTCCTCTCTTCTCCCTCTCTTCCTCTTCTCCCTTTTTTTCCTTTCTCCCCCATTATATGGCATTTTACGCCAACTGCCGGGCAACACACATATGCGCCCGCAAATGCGCTCACACACACCAATTAAGTCCCCTCAATGGGGAAAAATGTCCCCTTTAAATTTTTTACACACATTTTGTTTGACAAAGTGTTCCAGTTTTAGGTTCCCTTTCAAAAAAGAATTGGGGACACTTTGGGACCCTCTAACCCCCCCCCCCCCCTCCACATGCAGAAAACCTTCTCATAGAGGGGAGCGTAGAAGACTTTCCTGTGCCAGAGTCCCCCCCCTCATCAAAAAATGCTTTTGGAGCGCTTCATGGATGAAATTCCCCCCCCGTGGACAAAAGCACATGAAGACCTTGATCATCCATACATTTTTTAAAAACTACCCCAAACCCCCACCACCACCCCCCCCCCCACCCCCCCCCCACTACCCCTACTTTTTTGTTCACCCCCACTTTTATCCCTCTCCTCCCCTTTTCCGAAATCAGATCACCCTTTAAGGACGGTTTTTTCCCCCAAAATGGAAAACAAAAGCTACCGACCTTATGCCCCCGGCTTCAAAAAAAAACCCTGCAAATTTTGGGGCCCGATCATATCCCCACCGGCTTACTCAGCGTCCCAAAGAAAACCCGATTTGGCCAGATTTGCGCCCACCCGGGGAAAAAAGCGTTTAAAAGAAAACAGCTTCGGCCGAATTATTTGGCCCATCGGCTATACTCAGCGTCATAAAGGGAAAAAATGCATTTCGGCAGTCATATGCGCCCCCGGCTAACTCACGCCTAAAGAAAACCCGCATTTTGGGGGCCCCCTTATAGGCCCCAGCGGTTACTCAGCGTCCAAAAAAAAAAGCTTTTTTTCCAGATTTTAGGCCCCCCGCGGGCCCTTTCTCAGCGTCACAAAGAAAAAATTCATTTCGCCAGATTTTTAAAAACCCCCCCCGGGGGTACTCAGCGTCCAAAGAAAACTGCATTTTTTTGGGGCCCCCAAATTTTTGGGGCCCCCGCGGCTATACCCAGCGTCACAAAGAAAACTGCATTTTCGGCCAATTATGGGCCCCGCGGTTACTCCCCGCCCCAAAAAAAAAATGCTTT
>JAMYXO010002980.1:0-21661 GCA_033310375.1 Conus canariensis | reverse complement strand
AAAAGGACTTAATTTCAGCATTCATAACACTGACAACAAAAAAAAAAAACACCTACATATGTATACAACAGTGCAAGGTGGATGCATGCAAAACATGCTTAAGAGCATGAATATTTTATGTATGCACATGGTTTTTGGGAATGTTAACCCCATGCATATGTGTATGTATGTATACATCAGGTGCAGAAACAAACCTCTCTCCCTCCATCTCCACATTTATACTCAAGGAAAGAATTGAAAACCAATTCACACAGGCTGGGAAGAGACCGGACATACGTTGCAGTGTTGATTTGCAAAAGACATTATTATTTCTCTCCCCCTAGGCTATATACTTCCTCCAGCATCTGTTTGGTTGTTGGTTTGACAGAAACATGACGCCACAAAACTAACCTTCCCAATTTAAACAGACTTGATGGACAGATGGAACTGGCCCTCAAGGACAAACCATAAATTGTGTGGATCAAGTAGAGCAGAGCTTGATTAAACAGGAAACAAGAATCCAGTTTTCAGCCATATAATGAAATTTTCCACTGTGCTGACGCATTAAAAGAGAGCGGATTCAACAAACGGTGAATCAATATTCGTCCGATCACTATGCATACAAAATTCTCCACTGAGCAGTGACAGCTGTGAATTCACTGTTATTAACTGGTACTACTTTTTACTATGCATGAGGAATAACTTTTCATGAATGCTAAAACCACTTTCTTGTGATATAACCAATATTGTTTTTCATATTTTCATTGTCTCCCCATCTTAATTTTATTTCTTTTTCCCTTTTTCTTTGCAAAGTACATGAAAATTGTGGATGATGTGCCTCTTTTCAACCAATCCCTACTGTTACTATTCCCCTTGGTGGTGGAACATTTTGTTGGTTCACTTAATGTGGCAACGACTTCACAAATGGATTCAGGCTCTGCTCTGCTCTGACAATTGCAGATGGTTAAGCTCTCCTGCATGCCCTTCTAATTTTCAAATGAAAATGTCTCCTTCTCTGCTGTGAGAGGGGAGGGAGTGAGTGGCCATGGCAAAGGGAGGAGGAAACTTAAAACCACATGAGGGTGGACGCGAGTACCATGATCTGTATTTCCCTCTCTTAGGGGGGGCCATAAGATCCATTCTTTTGCTTTTTTTTTCTACTTTTATTGTTTAAATTAATATTTTTTTTTCCTTAATAAAACTGACTTTGTAAAGTCATCATAAATGACGAGTGGATTGCTTACCCTTGTTATCCTCTAGATCAGCAGAACCATCTGACCTTTTTAACATCTCTCTCCTCTAAGCACACACACACACACACACATACACACTACACCACACCCCACACAAATGGCAGAGGATGTGCATTACTTGTGTATAAGTCCATGCTCACATATGCCTTTGGAAGACCATGAGGAGATCTTTGATACAGTGCATCACAGGAAACCACAGGGGTTGGAGTGTTGGCAGGACTTGTTTGGTGCTGACAAAAAAAATTTTTCACCAGTGAAACCAACTGTGGGCACAGGCAACTCAAAAAAAAAAAAAGATTCAAGGTCAGATCCACACCACATCCTTAAACCGAACCGTAAATACAAACAAAAACAATACAGCTCCCCTAACCTCCATTCTGGCACACGTTCAGATTCACATTCAAACAGGAAAAAATATTGTGCGTTTGTATCAATCATCTCTTTCATCATACCTATACTTACACAACAATACACCACACATAATATGTTGGAGTGTATGCACACTAGAGCTTTTCTTCCAATCCACACACATCTCCATACACAACGAGAAAGGGATCAACTACAAAATGGGGGGGAGGCAGGGGAAGGGGAGGAGGAGGGGGGAGACGCTAGGGGAGGGGGGGGGGGGGAAGCCGGGGCGTGGGGAGTGGGTGTGGGGGTGATGTCGCGTGGCGTGGGGGCGGGTTCCTGGTACATCACGGGGGAAGTGTAGCGCAAATCAACAGCTAGCGAAAGAAATGGAAAACGGCCACAGGGGGGAGGGTGAGTTGGGACAGAAATGGAGATGTTTGGAAACTGAGTGGAAAGGAAATTAATAGTGGCCGAAAACCTCGAGGATGAAATAGGAAAAAGGCGTCCTCCACCTTTACTCACGTTTCTATAATACTTACACTTCTCATCTTCTTTCCTGCTCAACAATATCTATCTACCAATCTGTCTTACTTGAATCCGAGGACACCTTCACAATTTATCATCCTAGTTCATCTCAAAGTTACAATCTTCTATCCTCGCCCACGTCCCATTACTTATATCTTGCATCCTACTTCCTTCTTCTGTTACTTTCTCCTGATCTTTCACTCTATAATCAAACATTACAACATCACTATCTTGCTAAAACTCCACATCACTATATTCCATCCGCTTCCTCACGTTTAAATCAGTATAACGGTGCGGGTCTTGAAAAGCCAACTCTGCAGTGTTAAGCGTGAAGGGCGTGAGAAGACGGGTAAGAGAGTGAGGGTATCTGCGAGGTCATGGGGGGGCGAGACTTAGTATTACGGTGTCTGGGGTGGGTTGGGGGGGGAGGGAGTGGGTGAGGGATGGGGGGTAGGGGGGAGTGGGACAGAGACATATATACACACACACAGTGGGGGGTGGCGGGGGGGGGGGGTGGGGGGTGGTGTGGGGCTGTAGTGTCTTCTAGTGGGAATGCATATTATAAGGGCGAGGTTAGCGGTAGACATTGTGGGTTCTGAGGAGAGGTTAATACGCTTTAACAAAGGGGGCGGGGAACACAGAGGGTCGGGGTGTGTCTTAGGGGGGGGTAGACAGGGCACGGTATCGTAGTCAGTGGGTGTGGGGGCGTGGGTGGACTCTGGTAGTCATATACATGGGATGGATGGGGCATGTGAATAGGTGATGTGTAGCGGCGGTCGACTGTTTGTGTGGGGTTGTAAGTGCATCTATCTGGTTCTCTTCTGAAGGGAGTTTGAGGTCGGGTACATCAGACACTGATGTTGTGATGTCCTAAGAACTACCCAGCGAGGGCGTAGCAAAAAGATGCATTTAAGTGTAAGGTTGGGTTGGATGTTGGATCGGGGAGGAAGTGGATCTTTGAGCAATGAGGAGGGAGGGAGGGGACGCGCGAGTGGCGCGGGGCAGGGGGTGGTCGGAGGGCAAACCGTGGGGGCCGGGATAGAATCGGAGATTCGGGGTGTTGAGCTGCTTGGGGGTACTGGGGGGTGGGGTATGGTGGGGTGGTATGCGTGCGGGGGTGCGGGGGTGTGAGCGGGATGTGGTGTGGACGGGGCGGTAGCGGGGTGAGGGGGGAACCTATCTATATATTATAGTGTTGATATTCATTGGGATAAACTCAGATTATAGAGGGTGGGGAGTATATGTTTATAGCCGAGTGGGTATGGGATTGTACGGGGTAGGGGGAGGTTCCTAATCGGGTGTAGCTTACATAATTACTGTTGGGGGGGTGAGAGCTTGTACATAAAGCCCACGAAAAGGGGCAATATATATTCCGCAAAGTTCATGAGGGGGGGTCGCGCGTGGGGCGGGGGGGGGGGGGGGCTCATTTCTAGTGTTGGGGTGGATGGGTATAAATGACGAGTCACATGCCAATTAGGGGGTTATCCGTATGGCAACCTCTTGGGCGTATTGAAGATAGTAAGGGGGAACTGGGGGTGGTCTTCAGGGCGGTACATACATCAAATTTTATAGCGGTTATAATAACTATTGGATGAGGAGGGGTATTCGGGGAGGAAAGGCGGGGGGGCGGGCGGAGGGTGGGGGGGGGGGGGGGGGGGGTATGGGGGGGGGGGGAGAGTGGGCAGGCAGGCGCGAGCAGTGGGCTCGGGGCGGCGGGGGTGGGGGGGGGGGGGGCTGCACTGAGGAGGGGGGGTGGATGGTGCGGCGGGGAGCGGAGCGGGGGGGGGTGGGCTGGGACCATCGAGCTTGGGGTGTGGGCGGGGATGGGTTGTTGCGGTTAGTGCCAGTGGGGGGTGGCTTGCGCTGGGGGGGGGTGCGTGGGGGGGGGGAGGATGGCAGTATGGCAGGGTGTGCGGGGACGTATAGCAAGGGGGTCGGGACTAGCGGCGGGGGGTAGGGGATCATGCGGTGGTGGGGGACCGATAAGTGTGAGTTTGGGAGGCAAGGACTTCTGGTGGTGGGGTCGGGTAGGGCTGGAGGGGCACACGAGCGCATTCTTCTATATTGATACACAATGGAAGCTGAAGATGGACTACTTCTTCGAGCTTTTAGATGCTGGGGTAGTGTGGCGCGGGGGGGGGGGCCGCTGGGTGGGTGGGGGGGGGGGGGGGGGGGGGCGGGAGGTGGGGAGCGGCGGGGCGGCGGGGCTGTGGTGGTTGTCCGCGAGGAGCCGGCGGGCTAGGGTTGTGCGGGGGACCGCGGGGGTAGGGGGGGGCTATTGGAGGGGGGGTATGGGATGGCTTGACGAGGCGAGGGATCCTCTCTAGTTGTAGGGGATAGGTGGGGACCACTGGAGAGCAAATCTTGTGGGGGCGGCGGGGGGGCGGGGCTGGGGGTGGGTTGCGGGGGGGGTTGTGGGGGGGGGTGTGGGGGGGGTGGTGTGGGGGGGGGGTGGGGGGTGTGTGGCCGGGTGGGGGTGGGTGGGGGTGGGGTGGGTTGGTGGATTTGGGGGCTTGTTTCTAGTATTGATGATTATGGTGACTGGTGCGCGGGGGGTTAGATGGTTGTATTGAATGTACGGGCGGGGGGGGCCGCGATGGGGGGGGCGTGGGTGGTTGGGCGCGGCGGGGGGGGGGGGGGTTGCGGGTGGGGTTAGAGGGTCTACGCGGGGCGTTGGCGGGATGGCCCGGTGGGTTCTATGTGGTAGGAGGGTGTAGGGGGGGTGGTGCCGTGGTTGTTGATTGGGGGGGGGGGGGCCCCAAAAAAAAAACCCCCGGGGGGGAAAGGGGAAAATTTCCAAACGAAAAGGGGGGGGGTTTTTTTCCCCCCCCCCCCTTTTTTTTTTAAAACCCTTTAAAGGGGGGGCCCGGGGAAAAATCAAAAAAAATTTTTTTGGGGGCCCCCCCTCCCCCCCCCTTTTTAACCCCCCCCGGGGGTTTTTTTCCTTTTAAAAGGGCCCCCAAAAATTTTTTAAATTGGGGGAAAAGGAAAAAGCCCCCCAAAAAAAAAAAAATTTTTTTTTAAAAAAAAAAACCCCCCCCTTTTGGGGTTTTTTTAAAAAAAAAAAAATTTAAAAAAAAAAAGGGGGGGTTTTGGGGAAAAATTTTTAAAACGGGAAAAATTTCCCCCCCCCCCGGGGGGAAAAAAAGGGGGGAAAAAAAAAAAAAAAAGGGGGGGGTTTTTAATAAAAATTTTTTTCCCCCCCCTTTTTTTTTTTTAATTTTTTGGGGAAAAGGGGAAGGGGGTGTTTTTTTTATGTTTTTTTGGGGGGGGGGGGGGTTTTTTTTTTAAAAATTTTTTTTTAAAAAAATTGAAAAAAAAAAATTTTTTTTTTTAAAAAATTTTTTTTTTTTTTTCCCCCCCTTTCCCTTTAAAAAAAAGGGGGGTTAAAAGGGGGTTTTTTTTTTAAAATTTTTTTTTGGGTTTTTCCCAAAAGGGTTTTTAAAAATTTTTTTTTTTTTTGGGGGGGGGGGGGGGAAAAAAATTTTTTTTGCTTTGGGGGGGGGGGAAAAAAAATTTTTTTTTGGGTTTCCCCCCAAGAGGGGGGCCCCCCCAAAAATTTTGGGGGTTTGGGGAAACCCTTTTTTGGGGGGGGGAAAAAAAAGGGGGAAAAAAAAAATTTTTTTAAAAAGGGGGTTTTTAAAAAAAAAGGGAAAAAAGGGGGGGGGGATTTTTAAAAAAATTTTTTTAAGGGGGAAATTTTTAAAAGGGGGGAAAAAAAAATTTTTTAAACCCAAAAGGGTTTTTTTTAAAAAAAAAAAAAAAAAACCCCCCCCCTTTTTTTTCCCCCCCCCCCCCCTTTTTTTTTCCAACATAAAACCCCAACACCCCCCCGGGAACCCCCCCAAAAAATTTTTTTTTTTTTTTAAAAAAAAAAGGGTTTTAAAAAAAACAAAAAACCCCCTTTTCCAAAATTTTTTTTTCCCAAAAATTTTTTTTTTTTAAACCCCAAAAATTTTTTTGGGGAAAAAAAAGGTTTTTTTTAAAACCCACCCCCGGGTTTTTTTTCGGGTTTTTTTAAAAAAAGGAAGGAAAAAAAAAAAGGGAAAAAAGGGGGTTTTTTTTCCTTTTTAATTTTTTTAAATTTTAAAAAAAAAACCCCTTTTAAAACCCCACAAAAAAAAAAAAACCCCCCCCCTTTTTCCCAAAAAAAAAAAAAACCAAAAAAAAATTTTAAAAAAAAAAAAAACCCCCAAAAAAAAAACAAACCAAAAAAAAAAAAAAAAAAAAACAAAAAAAAAAACCCCCCCAAAAAACCCAATTTTTAAAATTTTTTTTTTTTGGGGGAATTTTTGGGGGAAAAAAGGGTTTGTTTTAAAAAAAAAAAAAAAAAAAAAAAATTGGGGGGTTTTTCCCGGGGGTTTTTTTGGGGGTTTTTGTTTTTTTTGGAAAAAATTTTTAAAAATCCTTTTTAAAAAAAAATGTTTCCCCCAAAAAAAAAAAAAGGGGTTTGGGGAAAAATTTTTTCCCCTTTTAAAAAAAGGGGGGGTTTTTTTTTAATTCCCCCCAAACCCGGCCATTTTTTTTCCCCCCCTTTTGGCCCCCGGGGGGAAAAACCCGGGGGTTTTTTTAAAAACCCCCCCTTTTTTTAAGGGGGGTTTTTTTTTAAAAAAAAAGGGGGGTTTTTCCCCCCAAAAAAAAAGGGGGGTTTCCCCCTTTTTTTTTTTAAAAAATTTTTTTTTTTTGGGGGGTTTTTTGGGGCTTTTAACCCTTTTTTTTTAAAAAAATTTTTTTTTTTTTTTTGGGGGGGGAAAAAATTTTTTTGGGTTTTTTTTTTTTTTTTGGGGTTTAAAAAAATTTTTTTTTTGGGGGGTTTTTTAACCAAAGGGGTTTTAAAAAAAAAACCCCCCTTTTTGTTTTTTCAATTTTTTTCCCCCCCAAAAAAAAAAAAAGGGGTTTTTGAAATTGGAAAAAAGGGGAAAGAAAAAATTTTTTTTGGTGGGGCCGGTTTTTTCCCCCCCCAAAAAAAAAAAAAAGGGGGGGGGAAAAAAATTCTTTTTAAAAAAAAATTTTTTTTTAAAAGGAAAAAGGGTTTCCCGGGGGTTTTTGGGGAAAAAAAAAAAAATTTTTTCCCTTTTTTTTTTTTCCCCTTTTTTTGGAAAAAAATTTCAAAAAGTTTTTTTTTAAACTTTTGAAAACCTTTTTTTGGGAAAAAAAGGGGAAAGGGGCCCCCCCCCCCCAAAAAACATCAAAAAAAAAATTTTTTTGGGTTTTTTTTTTTTTGGGGGGGGTTTTTTTTAAGGGTTTTTTTAAAAAAAAATTTTTTTTTTAAAAAAAAAAGGGAAAAAAAAAGGGGGAAAAGGGGAAAAAAAAATTTTTTTTTTTAAAAATTTTTAAAAAACTTTTTCCCAAATTTTTTAAAAAAATTTTTTTTTTTAATCATTTTTCGGGGGGTTTTCCCTTTTTTTGGGGGGGGGGTTTTTTTTCCTTTTTCCCTTTTTTTTTTTAAAAAAAATTTTTTTAAAATTTTAAATTTTTTTTTTCCCCCCCGGGGAAAAAGGGAAAAAAACCCCGGGTTTTTTAAATTAGTTTTTTTCCCGGGAAAAAAAAAAATTTTTCCCCCAAAAAAAAAAAAATTTTTTTTAAAAGGGGGGGGGTTTTTTTTTAAATTGAAAAAAAAAAACCCCCTTTTTCCCTTTTTTTTTAAATTATTTTTTAAAAAATTTAAAATTAAAAGGGGGGGGCCCAAAAAAAAATTTTTTTGGGGTTTTTAAAAAAAAAAAAAAAAATTTTTTTTTTTTCCCATTTTTTTTGGGGGTTTGTTAAAATTTTTTTTTCCCAAAAAACCCAAAAAAAACCATTTTTTTTGGTTTACCTTTCCCCCCCCAAAAAATTTTTTTTTTGGGGGGGGGGGCCCCCCGGGGGGAAATTTTTTAAAAAAAAAATTTTTTTTTAAAACCTTTTTTTTCCCCCCAAAAAATTTAAAAAAAAAAGGGGGAAAAAAAAAAAAATTTTTTTTTTTTCCCCACCAAAAAAAATTTTTTTTTTAAAAACCCCCCTTCCCCGGCCCCCCCCCCAAAAAAAACCTTTGAAAAGGGGTTAATTTTTTAAACCTTTTAAAACGGGGGCCCTTTTTTTTTTTTTTCCCCCAAATTTAAAAAAAAATTTTTTTTTTTTTTTTTTTTTTTCCCCCTTTTTTTTAAAAAAAAGGCCCCAATTTAAAGGGCAAACCCCCAAAAAAAAAAAAAAAAAAATTTTTTTTAAAAAAAATTTTGAAATTAAAAAAAAAAACCCCCTTTTTTAGGGGGAAAAAACCCCCCCCCAAAATTTTTTGCCCCCAAAAATTTTTTTCCCCCAAAAAAAAAAAAAACCCCCCCCCAAAAATTTTTTTCCCCCCCTTGGGAAAAAAAAAATTTTCCCCCCTTTTTTTTTGGGGGCCCCCCCCCGGGAAAAAAAACCCCCAAAAAAATTTTTTTTTGGGGATTTTTTGGCCCCCCGGGGGGCCCCTTTTTTTTAAAAAACCCCCAAAATTGGGGGGGGGGAAAACCCCCCCCTTTTTTTTAAAAAAAAAACCCCCCCCCCCAAAAAAAACGGTTTTTTTAAAAAAAATTTTTTCCCCCCCCTTTTTTTTTTAAATTTTTTTTTTAAACCTTTTTTTCCCAAAAAAAAAATTTTTTTTTTTTTTTTTAAAAATTTTAATTTTTTTTTTAAAAAATTTTCCTAAAAAAAATTTTTTTTTTTTAAAAAAAATTTTTAACCCTTTTTTTGGGTTTTAAAAAAAAATTTTTTACAAAAAGGGCTTTTTTTGGGGGGGGGGTTTTTTTTTTTATTTTTTTTTTTTTTGGGGGGGGGGGGTTTTTTGGTTTTTTTTTTTTTAATTTTTTTTTGGGGTTTTTTTGGGTTTTTTTTTTTCCCGGTTAAAATTTTTTTTAATTTTTAAAAAAAGGGGGGGGTTTTTTGTTTTGGAAATTTTTGGGAAAATTTTTTTTTTAAAAGTTTTTTTTTAAAAAAACAAAAAAACCCCCCCTTTTTTTTCCCTTTTTTTTTTTAAAAAAGGGGTTTTTTTAAAAAAATTTAAAAAAAAATTTTTTTTAAAAACCAAAAAAACCCTTTTTAAAATTTTCCTTTGGGGTTTTAAAAAAAAAAAAAAAGGGGGGGCCCTTTAAAAAAAAAAATTTTTTTTGGGGGAAAATTTTTTCTTTTTTTTTTTAAAATTCTTTTTTTAAAAATTTAAAAAATTGGGGGGGGGTTTTTTTTTTGGGGGTTTTTTTTTTTAAAACCCCCTTGGAATTTGGGGGGGGAAAAAAAAGGGTTTTTTTTTTTAATTTTTTTGGGGCTTGGCAAAAAACCTTTAAAAAACCCCCTTTTTTCCCTTTTAAAAAAGGGGAAAAAAAACCCCCTTTTTTTTAAATTTTCCCCCCTTTTTTTTCCATTTTTTTTTTTTCCCTTTTTAAAATTTTTTTTTAAAAAAAATTTTTTTTTTTTTGGAAAAAAAAATTTTTTTCCCCCTTTTAAAAAAAAAAAACCAAAAAAAAATTTTTAAAAAGGGGTCTTTCCCCGGGGGGTTTTTTAAAAGGTTGGGTTTTTTAAAAAATTTTTAAAAAACCCAATTTTAAATTAAAATTTTGGGGGAAAAAGGATGGGTTTTTTTTTTTTGGGCCCCAAATCCCGGGGGGTTTTTTAAAAAAAAACCCCCCCCCAAAAAAAACCCCCCCCCCCCCCCAAAAAAAAAAAAAAAACCAAAAAAAAAAAAACCCCCGGCCCCAAAAAAAACCCCCCCCCCCGGGGGGGGGGTTTTTTTTTTTGGGGGGTTTTTTCAAAATTTTTTTTTTTTTTTTTGGTTTTTTTGGGGGGGGGGGGTTTTTAAATCCCCCCCCCCCTTTTTTTTTAAAAAAAAAAAATTTTTAAAAACCCCAAATTTTTTTTAAAAAAAAAAATTTTTAAAGGCAAATGGGGAAAAATAAAAAAAAGGGGGGGGGGGTTTTTTTAAAAGGGCCCCCCAAAAAACCCCCCAAAATTAAAGTTTTTTTTTTTTTTTTTCCCCCCGGGTTAAAAAAAATTTTTAAACCCGGGCAAAAAAGGGGAAAAACCCCCCTTTTTTTTTTCCCCCTTTTTTTTTTTTTTTGGGGGGGGGGGGAAAAAAAAGGGGGGGAAAGGAAAAAAAAATTTTTTTTTTTTGGGGTTTTTTGGGGGGGGAAAAAAAAAAAAAAAAAAATTTTTTTTTTGGGGTTTTTTTTTTCCCCCTTTTGGGGGAAAATTTTTTTTTTGGGGGTTTTTTGGGAAAAAAATTTTTTTTTTTCCCCCCCCCCTTAAAAAAAACCATAAAAAAAAAATTTTTAAAAACCAAAAATTTAATCCAAAAACCCAAAAAACCCAAAACAAACCCCCCAAAAAAATTTTGGGGGAAAAGGGCCCTTTTTGGGGAATTTAAAAAAGGAAAAAAAAAGAAAAAAATTTTAAAAAAATTTTTTTTTTCCCTTTTTTTAAAAAAAAAAATTTTCAAAAACAAAAAAAATTTCCCGGAAAAAAAGGGCCCCTTTTTTTTCCCCCTTAAAATTTTTTTTTTAAAAAAAAAAAAAAAATTTTTTTTTTTGGGGGCCCAAAAAAAGGGGCCATTCTTTTTGGGAAAAAAAATTTTTTTCCCCCAAAAAAAAAAGGGGGAAACCCCTTTTTAAATTTTTAAAAAAAAAAGGGGGGCCCCCCCCCTTTTTTTTTTTTTCCCCCCATTTTTTTTTTTTTGGGGAAAAAAAAGGGGGAAAACCCCTTTTTTTTTTTAAATTTGGGTTTTTTTTTTCCAAAAAAAAAAAAAAAAGGGTTTTTTTTTAAAAATGTACTTTTAAAAGGGGAAAAAAAAACCCCAAAAAAATTTTTTTTTTTTTTTGGGGGGCCCCGGGTTTTCCCCCGGTTTTTTTTTAAAATTTTTTTTTTTTTTAAAAAAAAATTTTTTTTTGGGGAAAAAATTTTTTAAACCCCTTTTTTAAATTTTTTTTTAAAATTTGGGGGGTTTTTTTTTCGGGGAAAAAAAAAACCCCCTTAAAAAAAATTTTTAAAGGGGAAAAAAAAATTTTTTTTTCCCCTTTTTTTTTTTTCCCCCAAAAAAAAAACCCCCTCTTTTTTCCCAAACCCCCAAAAAAAAAACCCGGGGGGCCCCCCCTAAATTTTTTTTCCCCCTATTTTTTTTTTTTAAAATATTTTAAAAATTTGGGGGTTTGGGGTTTTAAAAAAGGCTGGGGGGGGGTTCCCCCTTTCCCCCCAAAAAATTTCCATTTTTTGGGGGGGGGGGGTTTTTTTTCCCGGACCCCCCCCCCCCGGTAAAAAGGGGGGGGTTTTTTTTGGGGGGGTTTTTTCCCAAAAAAAACCCCCCGGGGGGGCCCCCCGGGGGGGGGGCCCCGGATTTTGGGAAAAAGGGGGGGGGGTTTCTTTAAAAAAAAAAGGGGGGGGGAAAAAAAAAAAAAAAGGGGGGGAAATTTCCAAAAGGGAGCCCCCCTTTTTGGGGAAAAGGGAAAGGGGGGGCCCCTTTTTTTTTTTTTTTAAAAAAAAAGGTTTTTTTTTGGGTTTCCCCTTTTCGGATTTTTTCCCCTTTTGGTTTTGGGGGGTTGGGGGGGTTTTTTAAAAAAAAAACCCCCCAAAAACCCCAAAAAACCCCCCCAAATTTTAAAGGGGGGGGGGGTTGGTTTTTTTTTTTTAAAAAAAAGGGGGGGGGTTTTTAAAGGGGGCCCCCAAAAAAAAAAAAAAAACCCCTTTTTTTTTGGGGTTTGGGGTTTTTTTCCAAAAAAATTTTTTTTTTGGGGGGAAAAAAAGGGGGGGAAAAAAAAGGGGGGAAAAAAATTTGCCCCCCGGGGGGGGGGAAAAAAAAACCCAAAAGGGGGGTTTTTTTCCCTTCCCCCCCCTTTTTAAATTTTTTAAAAGGTTTTGGGCCCTTCCCCCTTTTAAAAAGGGAAAATTTTTTTTTTTTTTTTCCCCAAAAAAAAAAACCCCTTTCCGGTTTTTTTAAAAATTTTTTCCCCCAAAAAAATTTTTTTTTAAAAAAAACCCCAAAAGGAAAAAAAAACCAAAAAAAGGCCCCCCCCCTTTTTTTTTTTTGGGGCCCCCCCCTTTCGTTAAATTTTTCCCCCTTTTTTTAAAAAAATTTTTTAAAAAAAAAAAAAAAAAACCCCCCCCCGGTTTTTTAAAAAAAAATTTTTTTTTTTGGGGTTTTTTTTTTGCTTTTTTTTTTTTTTGGGGGGGTTTTTTTGGGGGTTTGTATTTGGGGGGGAAAAACCTTTAATTTTTTTAAAAACCAATTTTTTTAAAAAAAAAACCCCCAAAAACCCCCCAAACCCCCAAAAAAAAATTTTTTTTAAAAAAATTTTTATAGGGTTTTTAAAAATTTTGGGGTTGGGGGTTTTTTGGGAAAAAACCACCCTTTTTTTGGGCCCCCAAAAAAAAAAAAAAAAATTTTTTAAAACCTTTTTTTTTTTTTTTCCCCCCCCTTTTCCCTTTTTTTCCTTTTTTTTTTTCCCCCCCCAAAAAATTTTTTTTTAAAGGGGTTGGGGGGGAAAAATTTTTAAAAAAAAAAGGGGAAAAAAAAAAAAAAAAAAAAAAAAAAATTTTTAAAAAAAATTTAAAAAAAAAAACCCCCCCCCCCCCCCCCCCCCCCCCCTTCCCCCCCCCCCCCCAAAAATTTAAAAACAAAAAAATAGGTTTTGGGTTATAAACCCCCCAAAAAGGGGAAAATTTGTTTTTGGGTGGGGGCCATTCTAATTTAAATGACTCATTTTAAAAAAAAAAAGCCAAATTGGTGTCGTGGTTACTTTTGGGCCTTTTCCTTTTTATTTTTTTTTTAAAAATCCTCTTCCAACTTAGCCAAAAGGGGGTTATGGAAGGAAAAAAACCAAAGGCCGGGAAAGGGGAAAGATAGATTTCCCCTTTTAGGGAAAAGGGGTAAAAATGCCCCAAACAAATTTTTTGCGGGTTTATTTTTCAAAGCCTAGAAATTTTTGGGGGCCCAACCCTCAACCAAAAAAGAAAAGTTTTTTTTGAAAAATTTTTTTGGGTTCCCAGGGGCCCCGGGAAGGGCATGCTAAAAAGAAAGGGGGGGGGGTTTGGGGGGGGTTTAAAATTAAAAAAATTTGTCTTACCCGGCCGGGAAATCCTAACGAAAATTTGGGGGGGCCAAAAAATGGGAAAAAAAAAACGACCGGTTGGTAGGCCTGGAAACCCTTACCCCCCCACGGGGTTTTTCCCGAATTATTCCCTTTATACTATTGCCAAAAAGTCTTTTTAAAATGAATATCTGCCAAAATTTATTAAACCCAAGGGAAAATTTAAAAAAATTTTAAAACCCAAAAGGCTCTGCCCCGGGGCAATAGATTTTTTTTCATGTGCTGTATCACATTATCACCCCCAAAAAAAAAAAATTAAAATGCTTTTAAAACCCCCCCCCTTTTGGCCCCAAAAATTTTTTCCCTTTTAAAAAATCCTCGTACAAAAAAAAGGTTTTTTTTATTTTTTTTTTAGTGGATCAAGGGGCCCTAAAACCCCCAAAAAATTTCTTAAAGCTTTCTAAAAAATTAAAAAAAAAAGGGAAAACCGAAAATGAAAGTTAACCCCCCCTGCTTTTCCCTTTTACAAGCAATCCCATCCCGACCAGCCCAAGAGATACCAAAGAATAGAAATCTCCCAATGTTGGGTAAGGAAATCGGAATTAAGGGATATGTATTCTTTAAAGTGGAAAAAATTGTACTGGGGGGTTTTCCAGTTTCCCCATTCATGCCCCAAATCTACCAAAACTTTTTGGGTACCCCAGCCGTCTGTTGCTAAAATTAGCCCAAAAACCCATCCAAAGTCTTCCGGGCCACCCCCCTTTTTAAAACCCTAATATTTTCCTTAATGTAGTTTGGTTTAAGCCCCCAAATTATTTTTTTGATCTTGAATCAAGGGTTCCCACAGGGGGTTTTTAAATTGTTCTCACCTCGGGGGGAAAAGAACATGTCTTGATGGAAAAATTTTGGGGTCCACCAGAAAAAAACCCCTTCCCGGGATGTGGAATTTAAGGGTGCAGGTGTTGGATTTTTAAGGGTTTCATGGAGAAATGTTTCCTCCTCCCCACGTATGTCACAGAGTTTCCCGGCACTGGGCAGAAGCTGTTGATGTCTTGACAAGGGGGGCCAGAGCCAGTGGAGATGTTTTTAAAGGCTGAAGGGTACTGACAGATTTTCCCCTAAAAAATGTGGTATACAAATTTTTTTACAAGTCGTTTTTGAAAAATAGGGGGAAATTTATGGAAATGGTCGACCCTGGGGGTTTTTTAATTGGTCCAAAAATGTGTATTGAGAGGGGAGAGAGAAAAACGAGAAAGGGGGTTGAGAGAAAAAGGGAGAAAAAAAAAGGGGGAAAAGAGAAAATGATTTTATCCCATTTAACGTTAATTTTTCTTTCGGCTAGGTAACTTTTTAAAGGGGAAAACAATGTTTTTTTTTGCAAGAGTCGTGTAAAAAACGGGGAAAAAAACCCAAGATTAGGGCAGAAGCCGCAGTTTAAGAAAGACTCTTTATTACTAAACAGAAAAAGGATTTAATTTCAGCATTCATAAAAATGACAAAAAAAAAAAAAAAAAACCTACATATGTATACAACAGTGCAGGTGGATGCATCCCAAAACCTGTATTTGTGCATAAATTTGTTTGTTTTGCACTTGGTTTTTGTGAATGTCCCCATGCTTATGTGTTGGTAATTTTTTAAAACATCAGGGGGCAGAAAAACTTCTACCCATTCCCCACATTTATACTCAAGGAAAAGAATTGAAAAACCCAAATTCACCAGGATGGGGAAGAGACCCGACATACAGCAGTTGTTTTGGGAAAAGGGACATTATTATTTCCCCCCATAGGCTTTACTTTCCGCATCTGTTGGTTTTTGGGTTTTGGGACAGAAACATGACCCCAAAAACTACCACCAAATTTTTAAAAACGGGACTTGATGGGACAGAGGGAAACCTTTTGGGCCTCGGGGAAAAACCCATAAAATTGTGTGGTTAAAAAGAGCGAGTTTGGGGATTAAAGGGGAACAAGAACCCAGTCCCCTTTTATATTAAAATTTTTTTTCCCAACTGGGGCGGGACGCATGAAAGAGAGCGGGGATAAAAACCGGTAAATTTTCTAAGATTGATCGCTTTTCCCAAACAATTTCTACTGGCGTGACCCCTGTGAAGTCCTGTTAGGAAATTGGTAACTTTTTTTTAATATGCCATGGGGAAAACTTTTCTTTGGAATGCTAAAACACTTTTTGTGATATAACCAATATTGTTTCTATTTTCATTGTCCCATCTTAATTTTATTTCTTTTTTTTTTTGGGAAAATTTACATAAAAATTGGGGCCCTCTTTCAGTCTTTTCCAAATTTTTAAATTCCCTTGGGGGGGGAAAATTTTTGTTGTTCACTTATGCATCGACTAAACAAGTTGGACCCAGGATCTGCTCTGACATTGGAGGGGTTAAGCTCTCCTGCATGCCTTCTAGTTTTCAAATGAAAAAGTCTCTGTGGGGGGGGAGGTTTTGGGGTGAGTGGCAAAGGGGGGGAGGAACTTAACCATGAGGGTGGAGGGGAAGAGTACCAGGACTGAAATTTCCCTCTCTTGGGGGGGCCCATTAAAAATCCATTTTTGCTTTTTCACTTTTATTGTTTTTTTTTAAATTATTTTTCCTTAAAAAAAACCTTTTTTTAAAGTCATAATGAATGAACGGGTGGTTTGGGGGTTTTTACCCTTGTTTTACCCTTTTAGGATCAGCGAACCTTCTGCCCTTTTTTCCCTTCTCTCACACACACACACACAACAATACACACCCCCCCACAAATGGCAGAGGATGTGCATTCCCTTGTGTATAGAATGTTTCACAGATGCACTTTGGAAGACCAGTGGGGGGAGATCGTTAAAATACAGTGCATCACAGGACCCCAGGGGTTGGGAAAAGTGGGGGGTTTGTTTGGGTGTTTACAAAAAATCACCAGTAAAAAACCACTGTGGAACCCCCACCCCAAAACGTTTTTCAGAAAAGATCCACAAAAGCTACCTCCATTTTGGCACGGTTCAGATTCACATTAATTTTGGAAAAAAATTGGTGGTTTGTACAATCTTTTTTCTTACTATTTCCCCTTGTGACCCATATATTGAGTTTTAATCCCACACAGAGTTTCCCAACCCCCAATTACACACTAAAAATCAATTTACAAAAAAAGACAGAAAGAACAAAAACCCCTTTGGGAAACATCCCCACTGCCACAAAACACGGGAAGAGGACAGCCCAAAAAAACGGGAGAAAGGGAAGGGGTAAAACCAAGGGAAAAGAAGGGGGGGGAATTTAAAGAGACGTCGGCCTACTGCTTAAGTAGGGGAGGGTGATGAAAAAGGAGTGGGGTTTTGGGAAAGCAAAAGGAAGTAGGCGTTAAAGTTTGCCTTTAAAAAAAAAAAGGGTTCCACTGGCATGGTGGGGTTTTTAAAATTAAATTAAGTGTTTCACTCTCCATTTTCACCTACAAATGTTCAATTCCAGCACTTGAAAAAACTTTGTTGGAGAAAATTTTTTATTTGTTTCTTTAAAACATGCTTTCAAAAAAGATACATTCGCAAAATGACGTTTTTTAAAAATTGTTTGTTTTTTTTTCTGGTAAATATTTTTCTGACATTTCTGTTACAAAATGACAAAAAAGTTTTCCCGGCTAAAACCCTTGAAAAAAACAAAAAAAAATTTGAAAAAGTGAGTGAGTAATCCCGGGTTTTTTGAAAAAAATTGGAAAACTGAAATTTGGAAAGGGGTTGGGACAAGAACCGATAAAGGAGGGAGGAGGTGAGTGGATAGAGAAAAAGGGGTAATTTTTTTTCCCGATTTCTATTTTTAAAACGTCCGGCCCCCCTGTACCCGGGTTGGGATTCACAAAAAAACGTTGTAGTCATTTAACAAAAACCACGCAGTGGAATTGTTTCCACCCCAAAGGGGTCAAAAACACACCCTGTCAACAGCTGGTTTTCCCCCTTGAAAAAAAGGGTGAAAGTTTGTTTTTACCTATGGAAATAAAAAAACCCCATAAAATTATATGTTTTAAACAGAAAAAAAAATTAAACATAAAAGGTTTCAATTGTCCCCAAATTTTAGTAAAGGCAAATTGCCCAAAAGCCCCCCAAGAGTAAAAAAAAAAAGGGGGCACATAATTGATAGCCCCGCGGGGTTTACCCAGCATAATTTTTTCCCCGGGCCCCAGGAAATTGTAACCAATAACCAAGGAAAGCAGGTCTTCTAATTTTTAAAATTTTTTTTTCTCGCAAAATTTAGAAATTTAAACTTTTAAAATGAAAATTTAGGGGGGGTTTTAAAAATTAAATTCATTTAAAAGGTTTTTGGGGGGAAAGGAGTTTTTTAATAATTGGTAAAAAGGGAAAAATTTTTGGGGCAAAAATTTAACCAACAAAATTTTTAAATAATTTTTCAATTTTTTTTGTTTTCAGGTGAAAATTTTTTTAAAACCAAAATTAAAAACGCCCATCTTATTTTTAAAATTATTTTCTTTCAACCCCAAAAATCAGAAAGCCCCTTATTTAAAAAAAAAAAAATTAATTTTTTCAAAAACTTTTAGGTGCTTTGGTAAAATTCTCCCAAAAAATTTTCCCGAGACCAAAAAAAAAGGGAACAAGGGGTTGGAATTTTTCCAGCAAAAAAAATTTTTCCCCAAAACCCAAAGACTGATCAAAAAGGGAGTACCTGTTTTTCCTTTTTTCAGGGGTGTTTTTTTCTCCCCATTAATGGGCCACCCCCCTTTTTCCCAAAAAAACCCGTTTCCCCTTTTTTAAAAACTGAAAAACCCCCTTCCTTTTAAAGGTTTTTAGTTTTTCAAGTACATGTTTTTTTAAATTGGAGAAAAAGGAAGTATTAAAATTTTTTTTTTTTTTGAAGGATTTTTTTTTTTGGGGACCAAATTTTTTTTTTTTCACCCTTTTCGTTTTTTCCCTTTAAAATTTTGGGCATTTGTTTTCCCCGCCCTTTTTGCATTTGTTCCCCGGCAATTTTGGACGTTTTGGTTTTTTTTTGCACTACGACTTTAACTGTCTTTTTTAAGCATCTAATTTAAAGTAATTTTCCTCTGTGTTTTATGTGTGAGTGGTCCATTGCACGAAATGTGTCAAAACCCAAAAATTGGGAAAAGAAAACAACCCCTCTTTTTACTATGTAAAATTTACTATGAAAAAAACAGAAAAGATTTTAAAAAACAACAAAAAAAGGGGTTTAAAAAATTTTTTTTTAAAGAAAAAAAGGGGAAAAAAATCCCGGTTTCCAAATTTAAAATCTTTCCTATTTTTTTAAAATGTATTTCCAAAAGGTTGTTGCTCTTTTGGTGAGGGTTTCCCATTTTTTTGGATTTTTCTCTTTTTAGGAATGAAAATTTTTTGATTTAAAGGTCGATACTTTTTAAATGCGTTTTTGATTAAAATTTTTATTTAAACCTCATTCAAAACCCCATTAAATTTTGGTTTTTTGGGGGGGCATGATAAATAGGGAGAAATTGCATGGGGAAAACTTTCACCAAAAAAAAAAATTTGTTTAAAAACCCCCAAAATTTTGGTTTAAAGAAGGAAGCATTTTTTTGGTTTTTAAAACCTTCCCCTTTTTTTTTGGGCAATGCTTAAATTTTTTTTGGGTTTTTAAAATCTATTTCACCTTTTGGAAAAACCCGGGGGAAGTTTATTTAAAATTTAACTTTTTAAATTAAAACCCTTCGTTTTTTAAAATACAAAGAAATTTATTTGAAAAAGGGTTTAAAGAAGTTTTAATTTTTGGAGCCACTCCAAAAACCTGGAAAAAAAACCCAACAAAAAAAAATTCCCATTTTTAAAAAGGAAGGGGAAAAGCTTTCAAAAAAGGGGACCGCCCGAAAAAAAAAACAACAACAGGGAATTTTTTAAGAAAAAATTTTAAAGTTTTTTGGTTTTTTGGTTTTTTAAATCCTTCAACCAAAAATTTTTTTTTTTTAACTTCCTTTTCCCCCCTTTTCCAAAAAAAAAATTATTTTTTTTTTTTAAAAATAATATTTACCAAAAAAACAATCCAAAAAAAAGGAAAATTTTTTGTTTTTGGGGGGGGGGTTTCCCCTTAGTTTTTTTTTCCCCATTTTTTTTTTTAAAACCAAAATTTTGCCCCCATTTTTAAATAATGGTTTTTTTTTTTAAAAGGTGCCAAAAAAAGGGAAAACAGGTTAAAATTCTTGGTTTGTTTGGCAGTTTTTTTTTCCAGCCCTTTTTTTTTTTGTTTTTTTTTTTAACAAAATTTTTTTTTAAAAAACCCCCGCCCCCCTTTTTTTGTTTTTTTTTAAATTTAAAAAAAAACCCTTTCCCCTAAATTTTTTTTTTGGGAAAATAATTAAACCTATTTTTGAGTCCCCTTTTTGTTGGGTAACCCCCCATTCCGAAAATTTACAAAAACTGGCCTTTAAAAAATTTTGTAAAAAAAATTTAAAAAAAGGGGGTTTTTTCCCTTGATTTTTAAAAATAACTTGAACCAATAAATCATTTTTTACAAATTTTTTTAAATTTTAAAAAAACCCCCCAAAAAAAAAATTTTATTTTTGGGGTAACTCCCCTTGAAAATAAGGGGACCTTTTCCCTAAAGTTATTCTGGGGAAAAAATTGAACCTTACAAAACATTTTTACCCTAAATTTTTGTTTATAACTAAATTAAAAACCAAAAGACGCCTGGTTAAAATAAATTTTAGGGGTAACTTTGCCTAATTACAGATTTTTGTTTATTATTTGGGAAAACCCCCCCCTTTTTTAAGATAAAATGTTCCCAAAGTTATGTTGGGGTTTCCCCCATTGAAAAAATAAACCTGTTTTAAAAAAATTTTAAAAGGGGATTTTTCCCTTTTAACAAAAAAACTTTTTTAAAATTTTATTCGGGGGGGGGGTTTTTTTAATGGGTTTTTTTTTAGTTGCCAAAAGAAAATTAACAAAACCCCTTTTCCCTTTTAAACCCAAAAAAAAAATTTAATTTTTGGGGGTTTTTTCACTCACTTTTTAAATTTTCCCCCAACTTGGAAAAAAAATTTTTTAAAAAAGAAAAAAATTCACAAACACGGGGGGGTTGTGTTTTGGGGGGTTTTTTTTTGGGTTGTTTGGGGTTTTTTTTTTATGGGCAGTGCGGGGGTGTTTTTTTTTGGGGGGTTTGTGGGGGGTTTTTTTGTTAAAGGTTGTGGGTTTTTTTTCCCCTTTTTTTTTTTTAAAAAATTTGCTTTTTTAAAAATTAGGGCCCATGTTTTAACCCCCCCTTTTTTTAAAATTTTTTTCGGGAGCCCCCTCTTTTGTAAAAGTTTTTTTTTTTCTTAAATTTTTAATTTAAAAATTTGAAAAATAAAATTTGTTTTAATTAAAAATAAAAGAAAATTTAACAAGACCAAATTTTTAATTTTAAAATTTTTAAAAAAAATCAATGGACCCAAATTCAATTTTTTGAGTTTTGTCAAAAGGGTAGAAAATTTTGTTCCAAAAATTTTTTTTTTTCCCCCTTTAAAAAAAAATTAAAACCACTTTGGGGTTTTTCAATGTTTTGGGGGGGGTTTTTGGGGGGGCCATTTTTAAAAATTTGGGGGGGTGGGGGGGGGGTAAGAAAAAGGGAAGGGGTTTTTTTCATTGATTTACGTTTTTTTTGAAACCTTACAAAATTTTTAGTATTAAAAAAATTTAATTTACAAAAAAAAAAACCCTTTTATTCCAAAAAGGAAGGGTTCAAAAAATTTGGTGTTCCGGTTTAATTTCCTTTTGAAATATTACCTCCCCCCCAAAAAATTTTTTTTTTAAATGGAAACCCCCTTTGATTTCCCCCTTTAAAGCGGGGAAAAGGTTACCCTTAAAAACCCAAAAATCCGGGGGCTTTATCCCCCCCGGGGAAAATTTTTTATTTTGGGGAGTCGAAAAAAATCCCCGGAATTTCCTGGAAGGATTTGGGCAAAGACCCCAAATTTCAAAAATTTTGGTTTTTTTGTGAAAGGGCAAATGCCTTGCAAAAAAAAAAAAAAGGGGGCATTGAAAAAAAAATTTTAAAAAAAAAAAAAAAAATTTTAAAAAAAAAAAAAAACCCCCAAACAAAAAAAGAAACATAACCATAAAACTTTTTTAAAAGCCCCTTTAGTGAAATTTAAAGGGGGAAACTTAGTCACCCTATTTCGTTTTGGGGTTTTGGTTTTATTCAAAAAATTTGGGGTCCTTTTAAAAAACCCCCCCCCCCCCCCTTTCCCCTTTCCAAAAAAACAGCAGGAAAAAAAAAAAGGTTGTTTAAAAAAATTTTTTTTGCGCATTTAAAAAAAAAAAAAAAGTGGAAGGAAGGGAATAGGGTTAAAATCAACCCAAATTTTTGTTTTTTTCCCGGGGAAATTTTTTTTTTTTCTTTTTGAGTAAAAACACAAAGGGGAAAAAATTTTTTTTAATAAATCATAAAAAAATTAATCACACAAAGGCATCCAATTTTTTCCATGTTTCATCCCCCCCCCCAAAAAAAACCTGTTTGAAAATTTTCCAGTTTTTTTTTTAATTTTTGGGGTTTTGGGGGTTTGGGGGGAAATATTCTTTACTTTTTGTTGTTTTTTTTGTTTTTTG
>JAMYXO010002979.1:20000-21661 GCA_033310375.1 Conus canariensis | reverse complement strand
ATCAGATACCCTTACTCAAGCTTCACAGACTATAAGAGCACCAAATGAATATACATGCCCGACTTCCCTAATATCATTTTGCAAACAAAAACTTGAATCCAGTAACTCAGTCAAAATTCCCCTTCTTGCTGTACATGAAGTAGGTATGCACATAGCGCAATTAAAGAATAAAAAATCCATGGGTCCTGATAATATACCCGCATTTCTTCTCAAACTCGCTCTACCTTACATTGTTGAGTCTCTTACATACATATATAATTTATCCATTGAAACTAATGTTTTCCCTCAGGCGTTCAGAAACGCCAAAGTGATCCCCCTTCCAAAATCAAATGATTTGTCGGATCCAAATAATTTCAGACCTGTATCCTTATTTTCGATTCTATCCAAACCCCTTGAAAGACACATACACACACACGTATCTCAGTTCATGGAGGAAAACAAACTACTTCACCCACTCCAATCTGGATTCCGATTATATCATTCCTGCCACACAGCATTATCACGAATGTGTGACTCATGGCTTTCAAATATGAACCAATCACAAATGACAAGGGTTGTCTTTCTTGACTTCAAAAAGGCGTTTGATCTTGTTGATCATTCCATTCTTCTAAAGAAACTATCTGTCTACTTGAACCATACCCGACGATCTCATTATTCCAATCATACTTGAACGATAGGACTCAGTATGTGGTGCTTAATGGCAAAACCTCCGCTTCAGACTTTGTCAGACATGGAGTCCCACAGGGCTCTGTACTAGGCCCCCTACTATTCTGCATCTTCATCAATGATTTACCATTGTCCGTATCAGATGAAAAGGTCACGACAGATTTATTTGCTGATGACTCGTCACTCCAAACGAATGGTAGTGATCTACAGACAATAGAAACTTCTCTCCAGGAAAGTCTAAACGACGTGTCAGACTGGTGTCATTCAAACTCAATGGTCATACACCCAGCCAAAACCAAACCTATGATTATAGCTACCCGCCAAAAACACCAGTTGACTCCTCTTTGCCTAAAACTTCAGTTGAATGGCACTTCTATCGAGCAAGTAGACGAGCATCGTGTTTTAGGGTTAACGATAGATAAAGAATTGAAATGGCAATCTCATCTCAATAACGTATGTAAGGTAGTCTCAAAACACCTTTTCCTGCTATCTCAATTAAAGCGCTACGTCAACAGTAATGTGCTTAAAATTTTCTTCAGTGCACACATAATGTCACGTATCAATTACGCCTCAACAGTGTGGGACGGCAGTAGTGACGTCCACCAAAAAAGGCTGAATTCTCTCCATAGATGTGCAGCAAAGCTACTCCATCCAGCTGTATCTCTAACAACAGACGAAAAACTAAAAGCGCTGAACATACTTCCTCTGAATAGGCAATTGGAATTCAACAAGGCATCATTTATGTTTACAATCTTGACAGATACTATGCCATGTTATATCAATGCCCTTTTTACAAGATCGAACAGCTTTTCTGGCTCGACGAAATTCCTTCTTCCCTACCCACGCATTGATCTATACAAAACAAGCCTAGCTTACTCTGGACCATATGTCTGGAACTCACTTCCACCGAATCTACAAAACATGAATACTTTAAAACTTTTCAAGGAACATTTGCATAAACATTTTATGTCTCAGTAATTAAATTATTCGATTAC
>JAMYXO010002979.1:5000-10000 GCA_033310375.1 Conus canariensis | reverse complement strand
CGAAATTCGCAAGATATAACTGAATTCATATGGAACAAAGCTTTTAAGCTTTTTCGCTTGTTTGGGGCTATGTATGCAGGATGGTGAGTATGATAGAACATGTGATTTTGCTTACATGACTGACATTTGCGGAAGTGTAAATGATTATGTTTTTGTGATAACCTTTTTTGTCTCGATTCCTTACACATTTCATGAATTATGTGTTTTTCGAGGGATAGAATCTGATCACATTTACACGGTATTACATTAAAAAAAAAACGCATATGAGATAATATACGAATAATTTATTTGTTGCTAAGTATTTAATCAGTGAGGCAACGGTTTCAAGGCACCTAAGTTATGTTGCTGAATATGATTGATGCAGACATAAATAAAGCTTTGGGAGTATACAATGACTGCATAACACAACAAACTAAGTGTTTGATAGAAAGGATTTATTTTGGTATAAAGGTGAAACAGGAAAAGTGAAAAAGTACAGAATGTAACATTAATAGAAACATGTAAGATTATCACTATCAAACCAAACTTCGTTTCTAGATTAGCAAAGCTAAAAATCCATGAATAGCCATACTGGAAACATTGTCTAGGCATGAGAATGAATTACTTTAATTGTTTTTAAGCTGTTCAATGTCCACGTACAACCTTTAGTACAGCACGGTTCTAAAACAGTTTTTTTTTCTTTTTATAGATAATTCACCTTTGGAAACAAATAAGGTACACACGTATTGCCTCAAATGTTCTTAGGTGTAGATGTGCAAACACCGAATGATTTCTTGTACTGCGAATGGGCAGATAACCCATATACCTAAACTCTTATGCATACCGCTTTTACTTTTAGTAGATATGCACCCGTATGGCTTCACAGAGTACCGTATAAGGCAAACAAAGTATCGTATTCTCGTGACGAAAAGGGAAAACATACGTGGGCTACAAATGCTCGAGCAATTTGAGGCAAATGCGGGTTATATTTTGTTCGGAATAATCAGGGCTCAGAAATCGTTTCAGTATGTATTAAAGACTTCAGACAAAGAATTTCTGATTGTAGGTGGCAGTAATGGGATAATCATACCCCAATAAGTGACAGATTAACACTTTATAAAAAAACTGAAAACAGTCATTTCAAGGAGACATGTGTCTATGAATAGAAGGAATAAACAAATACGTTTAAAAGCCGTGACTAATTTGTAGATTTCGGGTTTCATCTACATTCTTGCATTCGTTGAAGTTTAAAAGAACCCCAGGGTCACAGTTGTTATGTCCGTTATGTATGTCTGCCGTGGAAGATGAAATCCATTTTGTCTATTTGTGTCTAGCTTACAATGATCTAAGAAAAGAAGGGACTTCAAGTAAGTACTGTATTAATTTATGTATGTTTAGAATGTGCCTTTATTTTCTTCATCTCACATTGTCAGGGTTCGGAACTTGTCACTGAACCTGTATAAATCCTTTGCGAGACGTGCTGTTCCCTTAACTAGATATTAATCTAATGTTCGCACTGTACTCATAACTATGTAGTTATGATAATTTTGATGGTTATTTGTACCTTTTTGAGACCCCATCAGAACAGGCTGATGGCCTTCTGATTCATTCATTCATTCATTCATTCATTCATTCATTCTCTCTCTCTCTCTCTCTCTCTCTCTCTCTCTCTCTCTCTCTCTCTCTCTCTCTCTCTCTTGATTTGATATTCCATTTCTCTGCAAGCTTGCCAGTATCACGAATGACGGCTATTTCTGTAGCAGTGAAAAATGGGAGTCCTTCGCCAATCGGCCACAGCACGTGAATATTTATGAGGTCATGTTCCTCCAGCCCTCTCTTCCTATCGCCTCATCGTTCATTTCATATCAGCTGTAATCTTCCTTTCCTGGTTCCTCGGGTAAACGATGATGAGGATGCTTTTTTCTCATTTAGTCTGGCAGCCATGTTTAGATCACAAACAAGTAAGCACAAAGGAGAACCCATTGATTGAATATTGTCTCATTCCACATTCTCATTAGAAGCTGAGCGCACACAATGCAATAAATAAGAGGTCTGAAAATGGAATTAAAAAAAAAAAAGCGTCGGAAATTCGAACGTCACCACAAAGAGAGACCGAACGAACGCAATGTTGTTTATTGAGATGAGAGAAAGGAATAAGCACAAGTCAGTGGCTTTTTTCCCACCCATCCAGTCCTCACACAAAAGAAAAGTATGTATATATATCTTTATCAAGCAAAACTTGTTTTTAACCTATGAATTCTGAATTTGTATTAGGTGAGAGTGCGCATGTGCATGTTTGTGTGCGCATGCGTGTGCACATGTTGTGTGTGTGTGTGTGTGTGTGTGTGTGTGTGTGTGTGTGTGTGTGTGTGTGTATTGTATGCGCATGTGTGCGCGCGCGCGAGGGCGTGCACGTGTGTGTGGTGTGCAAGGATGGATGGATACCTGTCTGTGAGTGTGGGGAAGACGTACCGATTTAGAATGAATAATGCAATATGTAAGTAGGACTTCACTTCAAGTTTCTATGTACTGACAGGTTAAAAGAATGGAAATCAGTTCATAATCGATCTTTTTTAATCACTCTTCCGTTTCTTCTACGATCATGCTGCTGACGAACGGGTTAAATGTATTGGATCATATCTTCGAGGCCTTTTTAAACAGAATCTTTCATTAGTTCTAGTATTTTTCCTTGTTTTGGACTTTTAAAAATCATTTTGTATCGATTTCATTTATAATGTCCTTATCTTGCTTTTTCTATGTGGCTGTGCCACTCTTGTGGCATTACCCCTACTCTTTCTATTGGGCTCCCCGTCTATAGTTACAACCCGGCTTTTCCTGCCACAACATAGCACCGGCACTCCACAGAGAGAGAGAGAGAGAGAGAGAGAGAGAGAGAGAGAGAGAGAGAGAGAGAGAGAGAGAGAGAGAGAGAGCCGAAGTCAAGTCGTCATGAGGCAACCCGCCATGGGTGACACTGAACTGCTGCCGTGACACTTCGATGCTGTTCAGTGGTGCCTGTTCTGATTCAACAGACAACGGACACCACCTGCTAACTCCCCCCTCCACACTGACAACAATAATTGCTTAAAATCGCGGAGCCAGTATTAATGAACACCCCTCTCAGGAGGGCGCCATCATGTCCATCCAACCACAGTTTCCATGAACTTGCCAGCACAGGAGATCTGGACTCGACCTCTCCAAGAGCATAGCCGTGGAGCGAAAATCAAAATTGAGAAGCTGCGCGTAAAGGGCCGCGGAAATTGAGAGTTTTTTTTTTTTAAGCTGATCGATGTAGATGAGGATGATGCTGTGGAGTTTCATGTCGGTCTGAGACTTCACGACAGGGCTGTGCTCTATGTTGAATTCATAACACAGCTCAGTTTCAACCAAGCCTGAGAAAGACACCTGCAGTATTGGTCAGGAAATGTGAACAGCTCTCTCAGAAACACACCCTCGCCTGCAGTGCTGGTCAGGAAAGTTGTACAACTCTGTCAATGACGCATCCATGCCTGCAGTGCTGGTCAGGAAAGTTGTACAACTCTGTCAATGACGCATCCATGCTTGCAGTGCTGGTCAGGAAAGTTGTACAACTCTGTCAATGACGCATCCATGCCTGCAGTGCTGGTCAGGAAAGTGTACAACTCTGTCAATGACGCATCCATGCTTGCAGTGCTGGTCAGGAAAGTTGTACAACTCTGTCAATGACGCATCCATGCCTGCAGTGCTGGTCAGGAAGTTGTACAACTCTGTCAATGACGCATCCATGCTTGCAGTGCTGGTCAGGAAAGTTGTACAACTCTGTCAATGACGCATCCATGCCTGCAGTGCTGGTCAGGAAAGTTGTACAACCCTGTCAGAGACGTATTCATGAAGGGATGAAACTGGATTGTGTAGCTCCAGTCTTTGCAGTTTAACCCATAGAAGCTCAGAGCTCTGGTAAGCGTCGATTATGGCCGACAAAAACCCCCAAACAAACGAATGTAAACGGTATTCGAACCTACGACCTTCTAGCCGGTAATTCGCTACGCTACTAACTGCACCAGGGAGGCTGGTTATTTTACATGGTTTCTTCCCCTTCCTTCTTGATCCGTCTGCTGCCGCTGTAACATCAGTATATTTGATGTGGCTTCTAAAATGTTTCTCGTGGCCATGAACTAGGTAATGATGTTCAAATTGCAGGATGAACAGTACGACCAGGCCAGTGTGGTTGCTTGTGTTAGAACGCATTGGCTCTTCCGCTTTCCTGTCTCCCTCTATCCCCTCCCCACGCCTTGACCCTTTGTCTGCGAATTGAAAAACAAATTACAATCGTCTCTCTCTTCTCTCTCTCTCTCTCTCTCTCTCTCTCTCTCTCTCTCTCTCTCTCTCTCTCTCTCTGTCTGTCTGTCTGTCGTCTGTCTCTCTTTCTCTCTCTCTCCCTCTCTCTCTCTCTCTCTCCACACACACACACACACACACACCACGCACGCAGCACCACACACACACACACACACACACACACACACACACACACACACACACACACACACACGCATAAACGCACGCACGCACGCAACCAACACCATCCCGTGCCTATGCCTCATATCCCCCTCCCTCCACCCATTCCACACCATCCCCCCATACACTCGCACACAACGTTCACACTTATAATCACACACAACACACACACACACACACACACACACACACACACACACACATCACACACACACACACACACACACACACTCACACACACACACACACACACGGACGCACGCAGGCACGCAGAGAGGCCGTGACTTTTTTCATTTATTCAACTCGTTTCCTTAATGGAGAATGATCCATGCTCACGTGATGGCACTGTAAGGTGAGCAACAAAGGTCAGCTGTTTGGCACTGAGTGAAGAGCTAATCGTGCTTGTTAATGGTCCCTCATTACCACCTTTAGAGAGAAGCACGTTCACATAAGCCCCCCCCTCCCCCCCCTCCCTCTATCTCCCGCCCCTTTCTCCCACGAGGTACATACATGAATAAAACTAA
>JAMYXO010002978.1:0-21677 GCA_033310375.1 Conus canariensis | reverse complement strand
TGTCTTGTCCACGTCGTTGTATTGCTCAGTGTGCGTGATTCACTAAACCTCCTGTCCACAACACACCGCCAGTGTGTTCCTGTGTCTTGTCCACCTAAATGTGTTGGTCAGTGTGTGTCACGGCAGTTTTGTTCATTTTTAGTTTTTTCTTCACTTTGCATTTAAGGACGGGAGAGTTTAATTAGGACAGTATGCCTGGGAAGCCTTGGCCAACTAGGACAAACTCACATGCCTAGTTTTGTTCATTTGGGCCTGTGGTTGTGTTTGGTACATGCCTTTTGTGCTAGGTTTGTACCTTGCTATCTGTAATGTGTTTATTGATTGATTATTGTATGTGAACAGTGGTCTGTTAACTTGTGTTAGCTTGCTAGGTAGAGAGGAGTCAGTTTGTGTTTAGTTCCCCTCTCTGCTACAGTCGGGTTGCAGTTAGGGTGGTTAAAGCCAGTCTCTGGTTAATGATTTTACCTGTTGTTGGACTTTGTGTCCTAGAGGTGAAATAGTTTTCTATGTGTCTATGTTAGTGTTGCAACCGTCTATACCTCTCAGTCGGCAGGGGTAGGTTGCATCTCTGTTCATCTGGGTTGTTGGTGTTTAGTTCCCCTCTCTGCTACAGTCGGGTTGCAGTTAGTGTGGTTATAGCCAGTCTCTGGTCAATGATTGTACCTGTAGTTGGACTTTGTGTCCTAGAGGTGAAAATAGTTTTCTGTGTGTCTATGTTAGTATTGTAACCTTCTATACCTCTCAGTCGGTAGGGGTAGTTGCATTTCTGTTCTTATGTGTGGTGCTTCCAGTCATCAGTGTACAGCACCATGTGTCCTGTGTATCCTTGTTTAGTCCAAGGCATGCACACTTGTTATCGACTAGCCTGGTTAGGTTGATTGTATGTAATAAGTAAATAGCTATAAGACATGGATATTTATGGATAAAGGCTTGTTGTTTGTGTGCAACAGCTCAGACCCATATTGAGGTGCTTTTAGCATGTAAACATATTTTGGAAATTCTTCTTCCTCCGATCTTGCAAGAAAAAGCATAATAAAGTTTGTACAGATATGACGTAACCAATGATGTAAAAAAGATTTACGTCATTTTTTGTGTGTGGAAATCGGGCGTTTTTAAGAGAGGAAAAGAAACGGACGGGCCTTGTGTCCAGCCTGGCATTGGATTTGTTGTTGTTTTTTTTTTCTGTTTATTCATCTGTTGCTATTTCCATCGGGTGATGTCAGTGGTACGTCTGTGATGCTGTACGTATGGAAATTGAATGCAGCCGGATTCTTTTTGTGGTTTAACGTGGATTACCCTGCTTTATGAATCTGCGGTTCTTCTTCTAAGGATGGCTGCGTTTTGTGAATCTGCGGTTCTTCTTCTATAGATTGCTGTGTTCTGTGAATCTGCGGTTCTGCTATGAACTGCTGTGCTTTGTGAATCTGCGATTCTTCTTCTGGGGATTGCTGTGTTTTTTGTGAATCTGCGGTTCTTCTGCTATGGATTGCTGTGCCTTGTAAATCTGCGGTTCTTCTTCTATGGATCGCTGTGCTTTGTGAATTTGCGGTTCTTCTTCTGATAGTTCGACGTGATTTATTGTGCTTGTTGTGTGGAAACCCTGTTTTCGTCTTCTTCATCGCTTGTGTTTGTGACCAGCTGTGTTCTTCTGGGGTTCGACGTCGGTTACTGTGTTTTGTGGGACTATAGTTCAGTTGTATTCGTGGGTGGCTCGGCGCCGTGTGGGTTCCCTGTTGGTGTTATAGGCTGTTATCACCTACATCATTCTTCGTTTTGGAACGTTATTCATTCTTCAGTATCTTCTGTGGATCGCTTCTTTGGTGCGCACTTGAAGTTTTAAAACATGTAGCTACACACAGCAGTCTACACATCCGGGTAGGTCCGCCATCTTGTTTTTGTCGTCTGCACTTCCGGTTGCGTGTTTTCGATGTACAGTGTCCGACTGTTGTGTGAACCGAAACAGTCAGAGACTGTCCATTTTGGTACGTTGCGCTCAAGTTTTAAATTTTTTTATATGAGAGAGAGAGAGAGAGAGAGAGAGAGAGAGAGAGAGAGGTGGTTTATGTTTACGTTTTTATGCGCTTTCTGAGTTTCTCTGATAAGTGTACACTGTAGCAATATCAAAGATGTACTGTCGCAATAATACACTGAGTGACCATCAAGGACTGGAACAAGCTATCCACGGCTGATGTGGTGGAGGCCCCTCCCCTATTAGCAGGCACACCACTATATATTGCAGCATAGTCGTCAGCCTCGCTGTTAATGTTGATAGTTTGCACACCCCTATATTGCAGCATAGCCTAGCTGTTGATGTTGGCTGCATAACGGGAACAAGAAGAAGAAGAAACACATTTTCAGTGAATTTTGCCAGTGTGTGCATAAGTGTTTGTGAGGCAGTTCTCAATTCTTGAAGTTTTGTCTGTTAGAAATCCAAAATTGTCAGACAATGGTTTTTTGTGTGCTTGGTAAAATCAGTCACATTATTCAGTGCTTGCAGCGCCTGTGTGTGTATAGAGAACTATAAAATAGGCATTCTGGCTCACCCACCTCCGCCAGCTCCAACCGGCTAAAGCCGGTTTCGCTGCTGCTCCGGCGGCTTACCAGAATGCCTATTTTATAGTTCTCTAATAGTAAACACTTTACAAACATACATAATGTGTAGGATTATCTGTTTTATAGTTCTCTGTCACTGGACCGTTAAGAAGTAAACAAACAAAACAATGGGGACTTGGTTAACCATGCCTTTATTCTTAGGAGGGCTATTTGTCAACCAAGTTGGGATTTCATTCTATTGTGAGGAATGACTGGCTATTGAAAGCTATCTGAATAGGGAGTGTCTGAAAAGGGGTGGGATGTGTGTTCACACAAGCGTAGAATCGTGGCACGTTGTTGAAGATTATTCTAAGCAGCCACCAAGTGCACTTATTCTCAAGAATTCTAGGATTCTAAAAATAGTACCGCTCACGCGTGAACGGTAGGTCTTTCAGACAAGCCAGCTCCGACAGATAGGATTCTAAAAATAGTACCGCTCACGCGTGAACGGTCTCAGCAATCGAGATATCACCCTCAGTTTACGGGAATAGGAAGGTGAGATTCTAATATCAACCAATCTTCCCATTTTTGTCTTGAGTAATCTAGCAATTCTTGATGAACGGTTTGTGATTCAAGAAGTTCTATCTCAGAAGAGATACTGTCTTGCGACATAACACAACACTGAAAACACGACTGCACTGCACACCCGCAAATGACAAGACAGCTAGGTTCAGTTGCTAACAACACAAGTGCTGGGCGGAAATGTCGTCACTGTTACTAATCAGCTGATTCTATCTAGTCTTGTGATTGGGGGAAGGTAAGAAACATGTTTTGATATGTTTGGAAATTTAGCCGCCTAAATTTATACAATGACGTCTAACGCCTGTACTGAACGACGCCGTCTAAATGTATACAATGCCGCGTGGCGGCCCGACGCCCTTATGTGTAACTCGACACGAACCCGGAAACAGTGCGGCGCTTCGACTCGGCTATTGTGCAGTTGAGTAAGCCGTGGCCAGACATGTCTGACCTAGATACTACATAAAGGCAGAAGGGTGTTGTCTCCCCGGAAAAGAATGTAACAATTAATTGTGAAAAAAATCGTCATTAAGTCGTTCTAGGTTCTTATTCAAGTCGGCATCACGTTCTTATTTAAGTTCTTAACAAGTTTTTATTCAAGTTCTTAACAAGTCAACATCAAGTTCTTAACAAGTTCTTATTCAAGTACTTATTCAAGTTCTTAACAAGTCGTCATCAAGTCGTCATTAAGTTCTTATCAAGTCGTCATTAAGTTCTTATCAAGTCGTCATTAAGTTCTTATTTAAGTTTTATCAAGTCGTCATCAAGTCGTTATTAAGTTCTTATTCAAGTCACTTATAATTATTTATTAAGTTCTTGAAATATTATTCCATCTGAAATGGATCAAAATGATCTTTTGTTGTTGGCGGTTCTGGTATTCTTTTTTGTTCAGATTTTGTATTTAGTGGCTGTGATTTTTTGGGCTGCTTTGGTTTTTGCTGTCTTTCTTTATATGTTTTATAAACGTAATAACCACCCCCACCAACAGCAATGACGCCAAAAATGCCAACTCTTTTAATCCAAATAATCCATGACGACTTTGGTGTTGCAGGCCTTGAATCAACTTGTGTATTTACAGTTGAAACAACTGTTGGCGGTGTTATGTTTTCATTATGAGTTATATTCTGTGATTGCAACATTAATTTTTTTTGTTTGTTCCACTCTGCTAATTTTTTTCCTGCTGCAACACGCCCAGGATGAGGAGGCTTTTTACTGGTCACTTTCTCCATCAATGTTTTCTGCTGATTTTCTGGCTCGGTCATTTTGAAGGGAAACAAAATCTATATGATTAAAAGTAATTAATCCCATGATTAATGGCGATAACAATGTTCCAAATCTGTAATATAGATCACATCCTAGAGACTCTAATGACTTTGTTAAAACGGGATCCTGCGTTAAATCATACATAAAATCTTGTTCAGAATCAATGGGAGCAAATCTACTAACTAGTTTAGTGTACAAACTAAGAACCGTTTGCCCAACACTTTTTACCATTCTTGACCCCAGTTGCGCTTCATACCTGTTGTGATACTTTACAATGTCTTGTTGCGACATTTGTTGAATCTGTTCTATGCTGAATTCATTTCCAAGGTACTGTTTTGTTTTTCCACATGTGCTAAAAAAATACAGCCTTTCCTTTTGGCGCATAATAGCTTGGTCATCAACTTGATCATTTGTAAGTTCAGAAGTAAATCATCGCAGTTCATGTTTTATTAATGAATAAATATTATTTTATTTTTTAAAAATGAGCACCGAAAAAACTATTACTAACCTTGTATACTATTCTGCTGTTATTGGAGGCCTAAGTGTAGGATACACAATGCTGGGTAAAAGCTTGTTTAAGAATAAAACCAGCAGATCTTGGCAAGCTAGATTTTGAAGACTCAGCAAAGTTGATTGCTGTCATTACAGCTTCATTTGCTACGAAAGATTTTCTAGTTAAGCAAGGAATAATTCCAGAAAATATAAATATGTAAAAAAAATACATTTATAAAAATGGCTTTCACTCGTAATGATGATAGGCGGCGCAGTGGTTAATGCGCTTGCTTTTAGCGGAAGAAAATTACGCGTTTAGTAAACTACAAAATAACGATGAGAGAAAAAGACATAACAGAGCTATGGAGCAACTAGCTGCTGCACAAGACACCTATGAAAAGCAAAGAATGGAGCAGTTAGATTTTATTAACGACAGACTTAAACAACAGGGACATGCAGCTTACACATTTAAAGATGTTGACCAGGCAATAAAAGAATATTTTCTAGTAACAGGCAAACAAGTTAAAACATTGCCCCCACCAAAATTTAGCGATTACTATCAACCATCAGAAAAACAAAAGATGCAAGAAATATTGTTTATTGTCTTTGGCATGACCGCTGTGTATTTTGTTGCACATAATATTGGCTGAATAAAAAATGAACAAGATCTATTATTCGCCAAAAGGATATTGGAAGGGAATAACAGCAATTAAAAAGCTAAGCCAAGCAGCTGGAGTCAGTGAACAAACAGCAAAAGAATGGTTATCTAAACAAGCGATTTGGCAAATTTATTTACCAGCGCCTAAACGAAAAACAAAGACCACACTTTGTCAACACAATACCGAACGACACCCATCAAATGGATCTTCTATATTTACCCCATGATACGATTAGACGAAAAAGATTTAAGTACGCACTTACAGTCATTGACATAGCTTCAAGATACAAAGATGCAGAACCATTAACACAAAAGAGTGCTTCTGCTGTTGCTGTCGCTATACAACTGATATATCAACGAGGACCCTTAACTTATCCTCGCATGATTCAAGTCGATGATGGAAAAGAATTTAAAGGACAAGTGAATCAATTATTGTTAAAACATAGAGTTACCATTAAAAGAGGCATTCCAGGAGTTCACAGATCACAGGGTTTGGTTGAAAACTTTAACAAACAGTTATCTGAAAGACTTTTCTCCTACCAGTATCACAGAGAGCTGATTGACAATTCTCGCAACACAGAATGGGTTAGAAGACTGCCCTCAGTTTTGCGCGCAATGAATAATGAAGAATTTAAAGGGCTAAAACCAGTACAAGCAATCAGAAAAAAACAATAAATGTTGTTGAAGGAGAGTCTTCATCAAGCAAACTATTACCATTTGGTTTGAAAGTGAGATACCTTTATTCGCCGGGAGAAGCGGAAGGGGGACACTCGCATCAGGGCAACAGATCCAGTTTGGAGTGTTGATCCATATGAGATAAAAAAAATTGTGAAAATGAATCCGCCCGTGTTTTATTTACGAGAAACTGACACAACAAAACGGCCGGCCCCTCAAAGATCTTTTGTGAAGGAAGAACTGCAGATAATCCCACCAGACACAGTTCCGCTTTAACTGATTTACGTAAATATATTTGAGTTTAAAATGGGAAGCTCAAAAAAAATTATTTGCGTATAGATTTATTATTAAAACAATGATAAAGAATAAACTACACATTGATCCTAATTTATATGAAAAAATCAAAAATCTTGAAAAAATCAAAAATCAAAAAAACAACCCCCAAAAAAAACCCGCTTTTTGGGAAAAAAGAAATTTACTGAGTATCAAAATTGCGTTTCCCCCAAACCCCCTCCGTCCCCAATTGCATTGATACTTGGATTAAAAATATTGTTTAGTGTTTGTTCTTTTCTAAGGGACTTCTTTGCCCCCACAGTTGTGTTGTTTCATGTAGATTAGATCTTTTTTTTTACGTTGTCATGTTTGAAAATTTTTTTGGGGAAAAAAAACTAATGTTTTTTTTTTTTTTTTTGGTCTTTTTAAAATATTTTTTTGGGGGATGCCCCAAACCCAAACGAGTTTCCCCCCTTTTTTTTTTTTTAAAAAATTTTTTTTGGGTTTTGAAAGACTGAAAAAATTTTCCCCCCCCAAAAAACCAACAAACTCCTTGATCACCCACCGATAATTCTTTCCTTTTTTTCCCCCTTAAATTTCTTTTTTAATATCTGAATGAAAAGGGAAAAATTTTTTTTTGGGTAATCGATGCCCCCGTAACATCCCGCCCCCCCTTTAGCATTTTTTAAATTTCATTTTCTTTATAGATATCTTAGAGGGATGCCCGATTAAAAAAAGGAAAATTCGGTATCTTTTTTAAAAGTACTTTGGTCCCCAGGTTACAAGGGTTTTAAAGTAGTAAAAAAGGGGAAATTTCTAACATCAAAGCTTCGACAGCTTTAAAAAACATTTAAACCAAAAAAAACGGGTTTCCCCCAAAAATTTTTGATTTTCTTTTTTTTCTTCATTATGAAAAAGCTGTTCATAAATTTTTTCCCCCCTGAAATTTTCCTGAAAATTTTTTTTTTGGGAAGTAAATTTAAAATTTTCAAGGGTTTTCTTGGTGCCCAAATTTTAAAAATTTTCTTTGCGCTTGTCGGATTTTCCTTATTTTTTCCCCAAAAAGGGGGCTGTTTTTCTCAACTTGAAAAAGTCTTTTTCTGATGCATTGGGTTTTTAATTTTTTGAGATCAGTGTTTCTTCATGATGTAGGGGTTTCATGAACTTTTTCTTGATAAAAATTTTTCCAAATTTTTTGATAAAAAAGCGTAACTTTAAACCATGTCTTAAAAAAAAATGAAAGAAGTTTTTTAATGACGCCCAAAAATTTTTTTTTTTGTCCAAAAAATTAGGCAAAAGTTTAGGCGGTTTGTAAAATTGCCCCTTTTTGATTTTCCCCCCCCGCTAATGGTTTTTTCATTTTGGAAAATTTATGAAGTTCATGAGGAAAATTTTAAAAATTTAACTTTTTGAAATGGGGGACACCCTTTTTCGATCAGCTTTGGGGGTTTTGGTTTCCCCTTTTAAAAAAATTTTTAATGTTTTTGGGGGCCCCGTGAAAATTTTAAAGTTGCGTAAGGGGAATTTTTTGGGGGCCTTTGGGCCCCCCAAAAAGATTGTTTGTTTTTAAAAAACATGAGATAGTTAGCCTTTTTCTTGGTTTATAGTCGCCCAAAGGGATTTGTTGTTTGTTTTTTTAGTAATGGTGCGACGCCATACTGATTCCCCCACCCCAATCCGTTTTCAAACATCTGAAGAAATTTGGAAGGTCAAAAAAAAATTTTAAATTTGTACTCCTTTTTAAAAATTTTTAAAACAAGCGCCCCCAGTCACCCCCGGGGGCGGGGAAAAAGTAATCCCCCGGGGGGCCCAAAACTGTTATTTTTTTATGCAGGTCTTTCTGAAATTTTTTTAAAAAAGTCCGCCAAAAAACAGGTATCCGCCTTTTAAAAAGGGGAATCATGTTTGTCTCCCATGTTTTACACTCAAAAATTTTCCCCCCGCATTTGAGCAAAGTATAATCAAAAACACTGATGCCCCCTTTTCCCTTTAGGATTACTAAAGAACGGCCTTTTGGTGGAAAGGGTGGGTTACCCAAAACCCCTTTCCCCCAAATTTTTTATTTTACTCAAAAGGGTAAACGCCTTTTAACGGGGGTTGGGTCAAAATTTTTTTCTGTTTTTTGGGGGGATTTTAAAGGGAAAACCCCCCCCGTGACTCTAAACCCCCCATCAGGGTTGAAAATTTAGCCCTTAAAAAATTTTAAAATTTTTTAAATGAAAAACACATTTTTCCCCTTTTTTATGATCTGGCAATGAAATGAAACCCCGAAGCCCGGCGGGGGTTTCTGTTTTGGGATTTTTTAAAAAGGGGAGGTTTTTAACCTCGCAAATTTGGGGGAAAAGGGAAAAAAGGCACCCCTTTCCCTGTTTTTGGGGTTAAAAATTTAGTTGAAGATTGCATTTGTTTTTGCTGTCCCCTAAAATTTTCCCCCCTAATGGGGATCAGGGGCTCTTACTGGGGGATTTCTGCGGGGGAAAACCCAAAGGGCCCCCCCCCAAAAATCCAACAGTGAGTGGTGAGTCTTACTTTTGTTGGTCTTCGGGGGCCCCTTATGATTTAAAATAAATTCAGATTAAAATTTAAAAAAAGGCTTTAAAAGACTTGCGGGGTGCTTTTTAAAAAAAGTATTTTGCAGTTTTTTGGCCCCCTTTTTTAAAATTAAATTTTGGCTTTTAAAATTTGGGGGCCATCCCCCCCCTAACAATGTTAAAAGGAAAAAATGACCCCAAATTTTTGATGTTTTTCCCTTTAAGGCCCCTTTTTTTTGGAAGTTTCTGGGGGGTTTGGGCCCCCCTTTTAAAAAGGGAAAAAGGGGGGGGTTTTTAAAAAATTGCCCTTTTAAAAACATTGGGATTTAAGGGCCCCCCGTTTCCGTTCTTTTTTAAAACCCCAAACTTTTCTGCCTTCCCCGGGGGCCCCCCCCAAATTTTTTTCTTTTTTACTTTTAAAAGGGGGCCCCCTTTTCCCTTTTTTTTTTAAAATGTTCCCCCCGAAAATTTTAAAAAAGGACGGAATTCTTGAAAAAAATTTTTTAAAAATTTCCCCTTTTTTTGGTTTTGGGTTTTTTTTTTTGTATCCCCCTTTTTTAATCAAAACTCATTTGTGCGTATTAAAGTGTAGTGAAAACCCCAAAATTAAAAAGGGTTTTCCCCCCCTTTGGGGGTAAGTTACATGACTCCTGGTTGGTTTTCCCCCCCAGGGTTTTTGGACTGTTCTGTGACACTCCAAAATTTTGGCGAAGGTTGGTTTTTCCCTTCAGACCAATTTTGTAGAACCTTTAACGTTATTGGTGGTTTTTTTTTTTCCTTTTACTGTTTTTTTTTGGGTCCCCGGCCATGGGAAAAATTTTAAAGGTTTTTAAAAATTAAAAGGATTATTGGCCCAAAAATTTATTTTGATTTTTCCCCTGGCCCTTTTTTGGCAAGTGATCCCCAGCCCTTTTGGCAAGGGGAAACGCACCCAAAAAAAAACATTTGCCCGTCTGAATTTTTTATGAAAAAAAACCCCTGCTTTCTTTGCAACTAAATGTTGGGGCAGTGGAATGTTAAAAACTCCCCCCCAATTGGCTCCTTTTTTGGCCCTGTTTAAATTTTTGATGTCAAACCCCCTTTCCCCAACCCTCTGCCAAAGGGGAGCCTCCCCCTTTTAGCTGCTTCAAAAGGCCCCTTCTTTAAACTGTTTTAAGAAGTTGATATCCCAAACCCCCCGGGGTGTTAAGTCTTTTTTAAAAGAAAGTTTGTCTCCCTGTTTTTTTGGGGGCCCCCAAAAAGCCCTTCAGATTTTTTTCGTTTATTGTTATTTTAGTCGTTTTAAAAACAATTAACCCTTAACTTTTAAACTGGGGGGTTTATTGTTGGGTTTTCCCCTTTGGGGAAAACTTAAAAAAATAGCTTTTTTAAAACGCTTCCCGGGGGAAAGTTTGTTGGGTCAATAATTTAAAAATTTTACCCCTTCTTTTAAATTTTTTTTTGACAAACGCTCTTCCTCGAGAATTGTTCAAACAATTCCCCATTTGAAACCTTCATTTTTTTTTTTTCCTTTTGTTGAGTTCTTTTTTTTAACTTCAAAATTTTTTTTAAATCAAAAAAAAAAATTTAAAAATTTTTAAAATTAAAAACCCAAAAAATCAACCGGTCCTTTTTTTTTCCTTTTTGGGGAAACTAAAAAAACTAATGTTTAAACCCCCTTTGGGGGTTTTTTTAAATGTGGCTTTTTTGGGGGAACAGGTTTAAAATTTTTGGGGGTTTTCCCCTTTTTTTAAACCCCTTTTCCCTTTTTTTTATCTGGTGGGGGTTTTTGGGTTTTTGTTGGAAAAAAAGTTGCCCGTTGTGCCTTTTCTTTGGAAGATCAAAATTTTTGTCCTCTTTTGCTAGTCCTCTAAATAAGCCTGGTATGGCGTATCACATTATTTCTTCCATCACGCTCCGATGTTCTGTAAGTCATGCATAGTGACCGTTTTTTCCACTATGCTCAGTTGGATAAGGAATCTTCAGTTTTAGCTCCGTTTTTAGTTGAACTCCACGCCAGCTGTGTGACTTTTGGATGCTTGAGCTTGTATTTTTTTGCTGATAGCAACTTACAGCCATTCTATGCCACATCAGGCCAAGAAGTCCATTAAAGAACAGATACCACCACTTGAGGTAATGTGCCTCGGTTGCACCATAACTGACCTCGTTGACCCAATTATATAAAAGATAGATTCCCTCACATAGGTGTTCCTGACTGATAGCAGCATACTCACGTGAGCGATGCTCCTCACGTTGATATTATATAAGCGTCTAACACCCAGACTTAATAGACTGCGAATTACCTTCTGTTTGGTTTTACTCTGTCTATGTTTCGAAATGGTTCCTGCTCTAGTTTTTGTGCATCTTGTGTTATGTTTGTTATATTCTGAACAGTTGTTAGGCGTACACGCAGCAGTATATTCTTCTGGTGGGGCACTCGTTGGATAAGTCAGATAAAACCCAGAATTGACGTTGGTGATAATTAATATTATCATTTGTCAGTTTTGGTTATGCTGTGGTATGTCTGCTTCAATCACTGGTTGCATTCAGTCCCCTGAAAGCCACCTTTTGTTAGCAATATACTTAATCGTATCTTGTATGCGGTTTTGATCCAAATCTCTGTCATTCTTCTATCTAGAGTGTATTTAGTTTATTTACGTACTTAGTAAATACCGGAATGGTCCTAAATTACTACCATCGCATACCTGTTTATCTTCTGTCTTGACCTAACACTAGGTCAACATAATCTATTAACAGGATTTTCAACGTTGTGTAAATTACTTCCTTCATGTCCTATCACTCGGGAAGGTGATATGTATTCATTTAGAACTACCCATAAGGCTCTACGGTTGGTTTTCCTACTCCACTCCCGCCTCAAACAAGTTTCAACTCTACATATAGTCTATCAAAATGATGGATAAGGTTTAAGCCCGTACCGCTTGACTTGGTTAGGACTACCCATCTATTGTATACATCGGCAACATCTGTACCTCTTCGTTATTTTAGGATTATAATAAACTTATTATCTCCCTTCTGTCCTTCTTTGAAATGGCTTTCCTTCATCTTACTCAGCAATCATAAATACTTTACAGGGGATACTTGCTGGGCGCTTTCTTTATAAATTACATGTTCCATTTATTGTGCTCCTGCTCTCCCCTGACTTTTAGCGTACGTATCTTAGTCTTGCATCGATATTCTACTCTTTCGTAATATATTGTATATTTTGAATGATATTAGTTGCCTCAATCTGCCTTGCTATGCTTTGGCGTCTGTAATCGTAACAAATGTCAAAACATCTATCCGACGACCTGTCGTATACAATGTCTGCTACTTGGGAATATCAAGCTGTTCTAGCTCACGATCTGTTTATGACATCGTTTTGTCATCTCATTAAAAAGTTAACCCAGTTCATATGACAAATCTGTACTTTTATATGCTCCTTGAACCGTAGGAGCGCAATTGCGCTTTTACACCACAGACTCTCGCAAAACTCAAGCGGACAGTATCAGGAGAATACCTGCGCATTTCCAAACGCAATTAACTTACAGTCAAACCTTCATACTTGTTACCCCGTTCTTTAGACTATCTTCGGCCGTCTTATTATGTGTTTTAGTGACCTTCGTATAATCTTTCGATTCCTCTGTGAAACGCAAGATCGGCCATTTTCCTTTATCGGATTGCCGCATATGATCAGATTGTGATTATGAAATATAGTCGAACCAATTGTGTATCAACGGCAACAGATTATTTCCTTGCCTCATCATGTTTATATGTATTTTTCCCCTGTAACCGATTGCCCTCGTCCCTATCAGATTCTGGACTACTGTCCTGTTTGCAGTACCCTGTTCGCAAATGCATCTTCTCTGAAGCTTCTTCAATTTTTGATAGCTATAGACGTGCAGATCCCGGACGCAACATCATACTTCCAGTCTGCGCATAGGTTGGAAAACTTTATTCAGTCAAGATATGTAGATCTGAATTCATAATAGGAAGATGGATTATTCATGCGACAAACTACATATGTATTTTCTGTTTGGTTCCCTTCACTCACTATAATAGGGCCCCTCTTTCACAGTATTCTGCATGGGCCCGTACAAGCAATCGATGACACCCACTATGCTCACAACCAATCCCCTGCTGGAGCATTTTTTCTTCATATTAATAACAAAATTAAAATACGTTAACTATATTTAAAAATAACCATGGCCAGAAGACACGTATTTATGTTTGTTTTTCGATCCCTGGAGGACTATCTCGAATCGAGTGGCTAATGACGCCTTTGTGACTACATCCCCATTTACTTATCATGCAGGTCCAAGCGGGCATTAACAGAAGTAAGGTCAATCATATTTATCAATAGTTTAGGTCCCAAGAACCTCCCGAATTTATAGACCATCAATGATTTTGAGCGAAACAGATAAGATTACGAAGGACCTAACTTGGTTTGTGAATAAACGTGCAACATCCAGGATCATACTCTTGTCACAGCTTACAATTATAAATCCCAAGTCTCCATCAAAAAGTTTTTCTCTTGCAAAGGACTTTCATAATTAGATCAAAGGACTCAGTGTAAGCAGATCAAAAAGCGCCCTTGGCATTGCTTAAATACACCGCTGTAAGATTACGACATGTGACGGGCACTCAAGTTGGCCATTTTACCTTCCAATTATACAATAAATATACATCGATCTACTCGCAACTGATAACCAAATAGAACAAGATAACATACCCGCCTTATTATAGTCTTTTAGACCAACTGCAGATCACTCGATATATATTACCGCATAATACCCTGCTTGCACCCCACCACCAACCACCCGGCCCTCAGTTGCTAATATACTTACAAAACCACACAGATCTATCCACCTTCGTATCCTTTCATCCACCAACAGCACTATATATATCCACAAATGTAACATTATACATAAAACTCAGAGACCAACCCCTGTAAAGATTTTAAGCCAAACCGCAGACCCGCTCCCAAAGCTATATTCCTCCAAAGGTAACACCACTCGTTTCTTCCAGAACCCGATCCACCCTAACACCAGTTATTAAAAACCTCCATGCACGATTCCCACTCAGCTACCTAGGGAGGCAGGAATCTAACGGCCAAAATCTGAGTCATGCTTTGAATACGCCATCAGAGAGACGACATTATACCAAAACCAATTTAGCACTAACAAATCTCGGGTGAACTTCGCAACTCTGGAGCATATAAAACATGAGCTATAATAAAAGAAAAAGATATAAAATAGTTGAGGCCAATAAAGTGTACCACAAACCCCCCCCTTCACGGTACCCTCCAGTGTATTAAAGAAAGATATAACCCAAAATAGAATATAAAGATCTCTAGAATCATAACACGATGCGCACTCACTAGCAAGATCTAGATGTGCCCTCTGCCGTATATCTAACCGAGCAACTCAATTACGAACCTCAAGTAGCAGCAGAAATAAGAGATAAAATATCCTCAAAGAATTTTATTATGAAGACCCACACATCAATATCTCACAGCCAGAAACGATCTATAAGTAACCAACATGTTTTAGAGAGCTCTAGATAAGGCAAACGTCACAGGAGCAAGTGTTATAAACAGCCTTAGGACTTTGCACTAGAAAGTAATATCCCCTGGTCGTTGGCTATTACAGGCCCAACGGTGGTCTCCCCGGTCGTGGGAGCAGTGCCACACAGGACAACCCACCATCAGATAATTCCATGGGTAAAAAAAACCAATCCCATTGCAAGCATCTTGCCATGTTGAATTATAAATAAATTTTATGATCAATGCTAAGGCAATAGTCCTATTTGCCTCTAGGCATATAACTAGGGGGGATCGTTATGCTGGCTTTTGTTCTGCCGCAAAGGAAAGTGTTGCGCTTTTATGGGCCCACAACACCACCCAGAAGCCAATCTAGGGCATCTAGTTGACGCCATTCAGATTATAGTGGGAGCATTATACTCTTCTACAGAAAGTAAAGACCAAGTAATCCCTAGGGCTTTTAAACCCCAAAATAACAAGTGCCTCCCTTTTTCATATTTTGGTCATTATTTTTTAAAGGCCCAAACGGGGGATTGGATGGGGTTTTTTGGGGCCCTTTTGGGGATTGGGGGGGATTTTTTTTTTTTATTGCCTAATTGGGCCCTTTGAATTTTTATGTCGGGTTTTTTCCCCCACCTTTCCCTCTTTACCCCCCCCAAAAAGGAAATTTCTTTGTTGTGTTTATTTTTTTTCCCCCTTTGGAGCCTGAGGAAAAAAAGGGAAAACATGAAAAAAACCCTGCCAAACCCCAAAAATCTACCTTTGACCCTTGCGTATTGAAAAAAAATTTTTTTGGCCCTTTTTTTAAAACTTGGGGCCCAATTTAAATTTAAGGGGAAATTAAAAGAACCCCTCCAAAAAATTTTCAAAAAAATTTCCGTTTTTGGGGGTCAAACCCCCAAAGTAGAAGGATCAATTTGTTTGATCCCGTTTTGCTTCCCCGAACCCTACCCAAACCCCAAACATAAGCCCAAATTTGGAGTCTTTTTTCCCGGTTTATTCCCCCTTTTGTTTAAACCCATTTAGAAGTATCCAAAATTTTAAATGTTGTCCCAACCCCCCTTTTTTTTTGGGCCTTGCTTATGGGGCCCCAGGTAACGTTGTCCCCCTGAAGAGAAAGATGTGAAAAGGGGGTTCCAAAATTTTTATGGGTTTTATTTTTCATAACGCCCCAAAAATAAAGGGTGCCCCCCTAAAAAACCTTGGGGTTTAAAAGATCCAAAATTTTTGCCCTTAAAGCCCCCCTTTTTGGGGTCAATTTAATTCAAATTTTCGTTAAGATCCTTTCAAAAGCCTTTGTAACCTTTTCTTTGCTGAAGGGAAATTTTTAAACGTTTTTGGAAAATTTGGTTAAATGGCCCCCTTTGCAAGTTCAGACAAAACCCGCCCCCCTGAAGGTTGAAATAAAAAATGAAATTTATACACTGACCCTCCCCCAAAGGGGAATCCAAGGGATGATTTTAAAATGAACCCAGCAAAACGAAAACTCCAAAACCCCCAGAAAAAAGCCCAAAAAACACAGCAAAGTTTTAACTGGTTTCTAAAATAAAAACCCCTTTGGGAGGGACTGAACCCCCCCAACTTTGGGGAAATGTAGCCCGTTTTTGTTTTGGAGGGGTTAAGAAAAAGATCCGGGGGGTCCCTAACCCCCTTTTACTTGAAAAGGGGCCCGTCTGAGTCCCAGAAAATGTTGAGGGTATAAATTTTGTTTTTTCTTTGGGGTTTAGTGCGGCCCAAACCAGAAAATTTTGAAATTGATATTTTTTTTGCCCTCTTTTTTAAAAAATTTTTTTTTAAAAATGTTTTTAAAATAACAACTAAGAAGCCCCTTTGTTTTTTGAATAGCTTTTTTTAAAAACCCTGCGGAACCCAAAGGGTCCCCACCCATAAAAAATTTTTTACAAAGTCGTTTTTGGTTTAAATAAGAAAAACCAAAAAAGGAAATTTGAGCCCGAAAAATTTGATGAAGGGGGAAAAAATTTAATTACCCTTTTAACCCATCCCTTTGAGGTTTTATTAGGGGTTTTGCTCACTAAAAAGAAGCAATGGGGAAAAATTTGATTTTTTTCTCAAACTTAAAAATGAAAAACTAAAAAAAAATGTTAACATTAAAACCCTTTAAAAAAAAAGTAGCCCCATTATTTTTTTGATGTAGACCCTTCCCCAAAATGTTGGGCCCTTTTAAAATCAATTTTGGGCTATCATAATTTAGAGTTGCACCAGACGAAACTCCCTTTTTGGGGGGAAATTTCCCGCTCGACCCTTGCCTTATATATTTTTTCTTTGTACTTTTTTGGTGAGCTGGCACTAAATGAAAATTTTTATGGGGAAAAGGGGCCCCCCAATTTTTTTAAAAGAGCTTTTCCATCGGGGAAAAACTAAAAATTTCGATTTTTGGAAAAATTTTACGTTTCCCCTTAATTTACAGTTTAAAAAGATTAGCTTGGGGGGGTCAGTTTTTAAAATTTTTTATAAAGATCACAAAATAAAACGGGGAAAAAATGTGAAATGTGAAACCCCCCACTTTTTTTTAAAATAAAATAAAAACGTTGTTTTAAAAAAATGAAAAAGTGGACAAACAAAATTGGGGGGTTCTTAGCCCCCTGAGGGTGTGTAATTTTTAAAAATTAAAAAGACCCTTGCAGCCCCTTAGGATTTGAAAAAAAACGGTGAGATTTGGAAATTTATATGGTTTTTTTTTTTTTCCCACAAAAAGAGGTTTTATTTTAAGCCCCAAAAAAGGGTTGACGAAAAACCCCAAAAAGGTTTTCCCCAAAAAAAGAAAAAAATAAAAATTTGAACAAATAATAAAAGGGGTCAGTATTATTTTTAAAAAAGTTCAAAAAAATGAAAAAAATTTTGGAAAATTTGAACCCCTATTTAAAAGGGGGAATAAAATTTGAATTTTTAAACCCCCTTTACTTTTTTTCGACCCCCCAAAAAAAGTTTCAGAAAATTTTTTTTGCCCTTTTGGCCTTTTAAAAAAATTTATGCCAAAAGGAAAAACAGTGGGAAAGAGACGAAAAAAAGCCGTTTGGGGACAAACAGTACATCCCCCCAAAAAAAGATCGGTTTAAAAAAAAGCTTCTACAAAAATTACAGTCTTTCCACGCAAAAAATTTAAAGGAGCCCACTTTCCACAATGAATTTAAATTTTCTGTTTTAAAAAAGGGGAGGCAAAAAAATGGGTGTGGGGCGGGGAAAACCCTTTTGGGGGAAAAGGGAATTTTTTATTAGCGGGAAAAAAATTGAGTTGCCCAAACTTTAAAAGTTACTGTGTCTTTTTTACAATGGCAAAGATATTAAGGAAAAAAAACCAAACAAAAAAACCAAAATTGAAAATTTGTTAAAAAGAAACGATCCTTTAAAAGAACCTGAACTTTTTTAAAACCCTTAAAATTTTTGGGCCTTTTTTAGGGTTTTTATTTTTAAAAAAAAATTTTTTGAAAAGAAAAAAAAGGTTTTAAAAAACAAAAAAAATGGATAGATTAATTTTTTTTAAAAAATATGGAAAAGGCCCTTTTGGTGTCAATCCCGGGAATTGTTAAAAAATTTTATGACAAAAACCCCTCATTTTTCATTATTTTGTGGACAGATGGTTGTGGAAAAACAATTTTTTTCCTCGACCAAAAATTAAAAAAACAGTTTATCGTTATAATTTTGATATTTTAAAAATTTTTTGTCCGAACTTAAAGGAACAAACCCAAAACCCCACGAAAAGAAAGGTTTATATGGACGGGGTGATGAATCTATTTAGTTGATCCTAGCAAAAAATTGCAAGTGCTTGAACACTTTTATAGACAGTTTGAAGGAACTAGACATATTTTATTAAAAAGATGACTGTTCGGCAGAAAGAGAAAATGTCAAAAAAAAAAGAAAAAACGCTTTGTCAAAACTGGCTTTCAGTGGGAAGCATTGGGAAAAGTGTGTGGATTTTATGTCAAAAATATAAAACCCAGTTTTAAAAGATTTAGAGAACATTAAAACTGTAGTTTTATTCCCCATGAAAGAAGAGACGATTTGTGAAGTATGCGTGAAAATGATGTTATTGAAGACGATCAAAGAAAAAACGAAAAAGGGGTTTAACAAAAATTAAGTTTCAAAAGTTTTCTAAATTAGTGTTAAAAAAAAATAAACCTCCCCATTATGTATGTTTGTAAAGGTTTATAAATTTAAAAACTAAAATAGGCATTTGGGGGAAGCCGGGCCCGGGGGCAAAAAGCGAAACCGGCTTTTAGCCGGTTGGACTGGGGAGGTGGGTGAGCCCGAATGCCTATTTTATAGTTCTCTTGTATTTAAGGTTAAAAAAAAAGTCATATGCTTTTCTTTCATCATTTTTTAAGATTTTGTTTTATTTTATCACCCATGACAATTTGTGTTCTACTTATATTCACATTATATTTGAAGCATTTATTTTGGAAAAGGAAATAGCAAAATAGATGGAAGGAACTTGAAACAAGAAAATTATTGCTAAATAGCCCCAAAAGAAAAAATGCACGACAGAAGTAAAGAAATACAATAACTACTGAAGCATTGGCAAATGCACAAGCCTCAACTAAATTCTCAGAGATGTCTAATGCATCAATTTGGTACACCAAACATTCCATCACTAAACCCCAAGGAAAGGAAAAATAATTTTATCCTCTTTACAGAAATATTCTGACATAACTACTTTGACTTAGTTGCCTGATGTAATAAATGATTGATTTCATCACGTTTGTTTTTTTGGGGTCACACTGGAAGCACCCATCCTTCACATGAGTTACACTGTCGCCAAAGTTTTTCCCTCAGCAATGCCTTATCCCCCTTGCACAGACATACGCACAATATTTGGGTGTTTGACAAAGTTTAAAATTTAATTTCTTCGGGTTTGCTTTGAATCAGGTTTGCAAAGTTTCAGTTTCTTCCCCTGGTTTTTTTTAGTTGCATAGATTTTTCTTTGCTTCAAAGTGTTTGTTCCCATAACTGGTTCTTTTACTTCAAACTTTACTTCAGGCTTGTCCATTTCTTAATGTTCAAAACCCTTTGGCAAAATAATGCTGAGAGACATTTTAAAAATACTTTTCACGCACCAAAGTTTTTGTGTGCTTCGTAAAATCAATCAGATTTTTCATGTTGCAACGCCTGTGTGTGCAACTGCTTCAAATTTAAAAAACTCAGGGAGTCCTTTCCCTTTCAACATTAAATGTGTGAAATCATATCATTCTCAGTGAAAGTTTCATTTATGTGCATTCCTCCTTTTTGTCGGCAAAATGTCATAAAACACTGATCAGGTTCCCCATTTGAATGTCACAGGTTCTGCTGTTTGCCCTGGGCCATTTGAACTGCAGTTATGTTTTTAAAGGGTATCGCCGAGTTAAAAAAATCCGCCTGTGCATGAAAACAAAATGAGGGCAAACACCACAAAATTGTGAGGTCTGTTTACCTTGCATTCGGAAGGCTTCGTTTGGGTTACGTAATACGCACTTATCCCGCCCCTGCAAAAGGGTGAAAATCCATTCAAAAACCATGTTTTTCAAACTTTTAGTTCAACTTCAAAGCACTCTTTGTTGATATAAATTTCAGGGAAAGTCTGTGTGTCACATCCCCATATGGCATTTATACAGTGTTCAAAAGCTTTCTCTTGCAAGTGGAGGAGAACGAAGAGGGACCATAACCTTTTTTTTGTTTTCTTTGAAAATAGAATCTTTCAAAACGATGGAATGACTCCACATACTGTTGGATTAGCAAAACACCCCTACGAAAACATGCTGCCCCTACAAAAATTGTTTTCTTGACATATTCCTTTGGGAAAAATTATGGAAATCTGGAAAGTTCTGGGTTTCAATATTCTTCAAATTCTGTCAATTTTTTTTGCGGAAAATTTTCCTCATCACCCCCACTTTCAAATGCACAACATGTAATAAGTTCAGCTGCCCCCTTGGGTTGGCAATGATCTCTCAGTTTCTTTCTCCAAGCTTTATCCACTGTCAGTCAATAAATTTCCTTAGGCGCTGGAAAAAATGCGCCCCAGGCATTTAGAATGAAGATGCTAAGTCACTCTTAAAAGTGTTTATTTGTTTCCTCCCCATTATTTGCTGTTAAAGCAGAAGAAAAATTTTCAAGTATGAAGTGTTTTCCCTTTGTTGAAATGCCCAGTACAGGAATCCCCTCACCAAATCATCAGCTACAATAGGGTTGTAAAAGGGGAAATTTTTTGTATTGTGTTGGGAGGAGGGGGATCAATGAATATCTGTCCTAGAAAAACGTTTTCATAAAGTCTCTTTGGGAAAATTGCTGTTTGGATGCAAAGTAAAAAAATCATCTTTCAGCAGATTTTAGGGGTTTGACTCCCCTTGCATTTTAAAATGAATAATGGGAAAAAAATCACTGTTTCTTTTAAAACTCTTCAACCCAAACCCCTGAACGCTGCATGCATCTTTTAATCCTTCGTGGTGAGAATTTTGTATTCCGTTTTATGTTCTGTATATCTTTCCTTGAAGTAGAAAATTCCCTGTCAATTTTTACTAAACTGATCTCTAAATTTTTTTAAGAGCTTTGTATGTCCTACACCCGCGGATATCTTTGCAGCAACAAAAAGAGCCATTTGAAGTGACAGTTTTAAATGACATAATTCATATCGTACCAGTATGATCTAACAAAACAGCAGTAACTCTTTTTCCAGTATGAAATTTTGTTGTGACTGTCATTGGCCCCAATAATTTTCCTTTAAATTTTTTATGTTCCCCGGTTTTTATGTGTCGCTTGCGTTGGGGGGCTGGCAACTCTTTCCACACTTATTTTCGACCGTTTTCATAATAAAACTCGTAACAATTTTAGTACATTTCTCAGGCCCAGTTTCTGACAAAACGAGTTTTATTTGTTTTCTCTGTATTGACCGCCAAATTTAAAATCTTGTTTACAGGAATTTTTTTGACTGAATATTTAAATTTTTTTCTGTGCTGCATTGAATGTAAATCAGCTGTTTCAAATTATACGCACAAAAATCACACTGAGACATTTAAATGCCCGTAGTGTGGGGGGACTTCCAATGGGGTGGGATGTTTTTATTGACGTACAAGGGCATCACCCTGGAGAGATGAGCAAAAACAATAGGGACATTCTTTTGTTTTCTTTGGCGGTGCCTTTTGGAGGAAAATGGATTTTTCTCCCCCCA
>JAMYXO010002977.1:20000-21677 GCA_033310375.1 Conus canariensis | reverse complement strand
AGGAAAGGCGGGGCACCGCCGCGTTAAGGCTGAAGATTTATATAGCGCAGCCGTCATGAGCTTCCGCAGCGGGTTGGAAGTTGCTTAAGGTGTGGGAACAGGCGGCGAGCTGAATCGCGGCAGGGTCTCGCCCGGCTGCTCGCCCCGGCGCGTCCGCCCGTTCCGTACACGCATTCTGGTTGGCATTTTCGCGAGCGCTCGGCGTGCGAGGTCTGAGTCGGTGCTGGCGGCAAAGGGTGCGCGATCCCGCCACTCCGCCGGCTGCAGCGCTTCCCGCTTGCGCCGAGTCCCAGTTGTGAGTTCGAACGGCTGCCGCGGTTTCTCCGACGGACACGTTGGGTCTCTGCGCGGTCGGCGTCTGACGGTCCGTAGATGGTGGCGTGCCATCGGTGACGACGGTCGGAGAGCGACCTCGCCGGTTCTCTCCAGCCCGGAACGAGGGCCCTAGGTGCGTGGGACAGGAGGCTCCCTCCCCTTCGGCCTCAGAGAGAGTAACGCCTGGTTCATCTCGCGAAGGACGCGCCCGTCCCATCGGGTCGTGGTCCGGCACGTGGTAACGAGCGGGCGAGGCGTACGGGGACAGGCTCCGTTCTTCCCTGCCGCCTCCCCGCTAGACCGGCCCTCCCCGGGTTGCTGCTGCTGCACGGCGCGTGAGCTGCTGCTGCCGCCGCTGTTGTCCCGGGGGCTGGCGTCGGTCGGACCGAAGAAGGATTCTCGCTTGCGATTGGGCCCTGAATTTTGTTGTCCGCCGCCACCGCAGTCTCTGGTGAAGACCGACCCCGCGCGCTGTTTGCGCCGGCTCGCTAACGCGGATCGCCCACGGATCTCATCTGTGAGAGCGGTCCCACCGGCAAGCCGCATGGGCCCGCTGTGCTGGCTTTCTGTCCGACAAGGGATCAGGAGGAGGGGACACCAGAACAGGGTTGCATTCTGGTTGATCCTGCCAGTAGTCTATGCTTGTTCAAAGATTAAGCCATGATGTCTAGTTCAACCCTTGTACGGTAAACCGCGAAGGCTCATTAAATCAGTCGAGGTTCCTTAGATGACCCAAATCTACTTGGATAACTGGGGTAATTCTAGAGCTAATACATGCCGACCAGCTCCGACCCCCCGGGAAAGAGCGCTTTTATTAGTTCAAAACCAGTCGGGTTCTGCCCGTCCTTTGGTGACTTGGAAACTTTTTGCCGATCGCATGGCCCCGACCCGGCGACGCATCTTTCAAATGTCTGCCCTACAATGCGGGGGTTTTACGTGATCTCCTACCATGTTAGCAACGGGTAGCGGGGAACAGGGTTCGATTCCGGAGAGGGAGCATGAGAAAACGGCTCCCACATCCAAGGAAGCAGCAGGCGCCAACTTACCCACTCCTGGCGGGAGGTGTGACGAAAAATAACAATACGGAACTCTTTTGAGGCTCCGAAATTTGGAAATGATACACTTTAAACCCTTTAACGAGGACTTTTGGAGGGCAAGTCTGGTCCAGCGCCGCGGTAATTCCAGCTCCAATGCGATACTAAAGTTGTTGCGATTAAAAACTCGTAGTTGGATCTCAGGCATGGGCCACGGTCCGCCTGCGGGCGGTCACTGGTGTATTGATTCCCATCCTACGTTTCCCCGGGTTGTTCAGCCCCAGGGTGCTCTTCATTGAGCGTTTTGGGTGGCCGGAACGTTTACTTT
>JAMYXO010002977.1:0-15000 GCA_033310375.1 Conus canariensis | reverse complement strand
TTTCTTTCTTCCCACTGAAAAGGGGGGGGGGGGGGGGGGGAGGTGGTGGCTGGGGCCCCACCTTTTTCCCCCCACCAGGGCTGCTTAAGGCTGAAGATGTTCCCGGGCGCCGGGGGCGCATTTGCAAAGTCCCGAGCGGACGCGCCACAGCCAGCAGCAAGGTGGTTTTTGGGGGGGGAATTCCCTGTCGGAAAAGGGCTTGGGGGGAAAAAAAAAATTCCAAAATTCGCCAAAACATGGGGAAAAATCTCCTCTTGCCGTGATTAAGGTTTAAAATGCGCGGGGGTAAAAGGCGGAGTAACCAGGGGCTCACGGTTACTACCCTTTAAAGGTAAAATGCAAAAAAGAGGAGAGGAGAGAGAGAAAACACCCTACCTTAGCGAAGATGCAGAGAGAGGAGAGAGAAACCCTACTACCTAAGGCTGAGATGCGGAGAGAGAGAGAGAGAGAGAGGGAAACTACTACTTCGGTGAAAATGCTGAGGGCAGGCGGGGGAAAACAGACAGACAGAGCCATCAATTCTCATCAGAAGGGAAAAAGAAGAAGAGAAAGAGAACGATATTTTGCAGACGAACTTGGGTCTTCTTGTGCCACTCGCTTAAGGTGAAAATGCTACTCCTTAAGGGAGTGTATAGCTGAAAAAATAGACATGTTGTATATGTCATGGTCTGATCATACAGATAAATTTAAGAAAACCAATTGATGAGGGTGATGGTGATGATGGTGGAAACCAGCTGGTCCTCGGGCCACCCCCTTAAGCGAGATGAAAGGGAAACCGCCCTCAGGTCTACATCAAAATAATGTGTTTTGTGTATGACATGGTCCTGATCATGGCAAGAAAATGAAGAGGGAAAAAAAAAACAAAACAAAAAAAACTAGAAAAAGAGGAGGAGGAGCTGGTTTCACCAGCGTGTTGGGCTCTCTGGCCACTCAAGGCTGAAGTGCGCCAGCAAACCCGCAAACAGCCCTGGGTCTACATAAAACATATGCGTTGGTCTGATCATCACAGTGAGAGGAATGAGAAGTCTAGAAATGATGGGGATGAGTGAACACCAGTGTCTCTCTCTCTTCTCTCTCTCGCGGGCCACCCCACTTAAGGTGAAGATGCAAGCATTTGGGTTTTCTCCAATATTGCCGTTTTGTGTTATGTATGGGTCTTTTTTCATAACAGAGAAAAAGGGGTGAAGAAGAGAAAAAGAAAGGGAAAGAAAAAATACACTACAAATGATGAGTGATGTTCCCTGGCACTCACTTTTAAAGGGTGAAGTGCAGCGGGCCCTTTATCCGGGGTCAATCAAAAGATAGACAATGCGTATGACCCTGGTCCCGATCCCTTTGGGAGAAGAAGAAGAAGAGAAGAAGAAGAAAGGAAGAAGAGGCCCGGGGAAAAAAAAGAATAGAAAAAGATGGAATGATGACCAGCTTTTTATTGTCTCTCTGGCCACTCCCCTTTAAGCGAAGATGCAGCAAACCCACCCTCCAGGGCTACATCAAATTATGCCCGTATGTTTACATATCATGGGAGGCATCCACAAAATGAAGAGGAATGAGAAAAAAGACTGAAATGATGGTGTGAGCTGATTATACCCGTGTATGTCTCTCGGGCACTCACTTAAGGTGAAAATGCAGCAAACCACCTCCAGGTTTACATCCAAATTTATGCCCGGTATGTTTACAACCCATGGGGAGCATCTCAAAAAAAGAAGAGGAATGAGAACAAAGACTAGAAATGATGGTGCTGAGTGATTTTCCAGCTGTATTGTCTCTCGGGTCACTCATTTTAAAGGGTGAAGAGCAGCAAAAAACCCCCCCATCCCGGTTTCTACATCAAAATATATCTGTATGTTTACATTATCATGGGGCGCTCATCACAAAATGAAGAGGAATGGGAACAAATCTAGAAATGATGGTGCTGAGCTGATTATACCCAGCTGTATTGTCTTGGGTCACTAAACTAAGGTGAGATGCAGCAAAACCCACCATCCAGGTCTACATCCAAATATATGCCTGTATGTTTAATATCATGGTGATTTAATCATCACAGGATGAAGAGGAAATGGGGAACAAGGACTAGAAAGGGATGGTGCTGAGCTGGATTATACAGATGTGTCTCTCTCGGGCACTCATTAAGGCTGAGATGCAGCAAAACCCACCTTTCCAGGGTTACACCCAAAATATATGCCTGAAATGTTAATATCATGGGGAGCATCTTCACAAGATGTAGAAGGACGTGAAGAAGAAGAAGGGGGAATGACAAAAAAGGCTCCCAAAATGATGATGATTGAGTGGTTTTTACCAATTTGTTTTGTGTTCTGGCCACTCACTTAAGGTGAGATGCACAGCCCGCCATTCAGGTTACTATGTATAAGTATATCATCCAATGAAAAAGGGAAGAAGAAGAAGAAGAAGAAGAAGAATAGAAATGGTGATGATGATGATGTTTAAGAAATGGTGATGATGATGATGATGATAATATAATAATAAAATAATAATAATGATATAAAAAGGGAAGAATAATACACCCGTAACAATATCTTAACATTCACCAAAAAAGATAAGTAATAAAATAATGATAAATAATAATATTTAGTGATAGCAAAAACAGAAACAATACAATAACAACAAAAATCATAATCATCATAATAATAATAATAAATAAATAAAAAATTTAAAAAATACTGAGAATAGTAATATCTCCAATAAAAGTGATTAACGATAACACCAAGAATATATTTGGTTCATAATAGCAATCGTGGTAAGAAGGGGACATAAACAATAAGGAAAACCCTCCTCAAGGAAAACCCCATTGCAGAAACTGATAGAAAGAGAGAAAAAAAAAAAAAAAGAAAGAAAGAAAGGAGGACGGGACCATCAACGCGACCCTCTGGGCGACTACAAGTGACTGTCAGTCATATCAGATTATCGGCAAGGCCCCCAGAGCAGGAAAGCGGTGGCACCGCGCTTTAAGGCTGAGATTTATATAGCGCGCCGTCATGAGCTTTTGCAGCGGGTTGGAAGTTTCTTAAGGTTGTGGGGAACAGGCGGCGAGCTGAATCGCGGCAGGGTCTCGCCGGCTGCTCGCCCCGGCGCGTCCGCCCCTTCCGTACACGCATTCTGGTTGGCATTTTCGCGAGCGTCGGCGTGCGAGGTCTGAGTCGGTGCTGGCGGGAAAGGGTGCGCGATCCGCCACTCCGGGCCGGCTGCAGCGTTCCGCTTTGCGCCGAAGTCCCAGTTTTTTGAGTTCGAACGGCTGCCCGCGGTTTCTCCGACGGGACCGTTTGGGTCTCCCGCGCGGTCGGCGTTGACGGTCCGGAGATGGTGGCGTGCCATCGGTGACGACGGTCAGGAGAGCGACTCGCCGGTTCTCTCCAGCCCGGAACGAGGGCCTAGGTGCGAGGGACAGGAGGTCCCTCCCTTCGCCTCAGAGAGAGTAACGCGCTGGTTATCTGCGAAGGGGCGGCCCGTCCATCGGGGCGTGGTCCGGCACGTTGGTACGGAAACGGGCGAGGCGTCCGGGGACAGGCTCGTTCTTCCCTTTCCGCCTCCCCGCTAGACGGCCTCCGGGTTGTTGCTGTGCTGCACGGGCAGTGAGCTGCTGCTGCCCCCGCTGTTGTCGGGGGGCTGGCCGGTCGGACCGAAGACCGGATTTCGCTTTGCGATTTGGCCCTGAATCTGTTGTCCGCCGGCCACCGCAGTCTCTGGTGAAGACCGACTCCGCGCGCTGTTTGCGCCGGCTGCTAACGCGGATCGCCCACGGACTCATCACTGTGAGAGCGGTCCCCGGCAAGCCTGCATCGGCCGCCCGTTTCTGGCTCTTCGGGCCGAAAGGGGGTAGGAGGAGGAGGGGACACGCGCGAACTCGGGTTGCATTTGGTTGAAACCCGCCGTTGTCATATGCTTGTCTCAAAGATTTAAGCCCTGCATGGGCTAAGTTCACACCCCTTTTACGGTGAAAACCGCGATTGGCTCATTAAATCAGTCGAGGTTCCTTAGTGATCCAAATTTACTTGGATAAAAATGTGGTAAATTCTAGAGCTAATACATGCCGGGCCAGCCGACCCCGGGGGAAAAGAGCGCTTTTATTAGTTCAAAACCCGTCGGGTTCTGCCGTCTTTGGTGGACTCTGGATAACTTTTTGCGATCGCCCTGGTCCCGAGCCCGGCGACGCATCTTTCAAATGTCTTTCCTATCAAATGACGATGTACGTGATCTGCCTACCATGTTAGAAAGGGTAGCGGGAATCAGGGTTCGTTACCGGAGAGGGAGCTGAGGAAAACGGCTACCCCAAACCCAAGGGAAAGGAGCAGGCGCGCAACTTACCCCCTCCTGGGACGGGGAGGTTAGTGACGAAAAAAAACAATACGGAACTCTTTTGAGGCTCGTAATTGGAATGAGTACACTTTAAACCCTTTTAACGAGGATCTATTGGAGGCAAGTCTGGTGCCAGCCAGCGCGGTAAATTCATGCTCCAAAAGCGTATACTAAAGTTGTTGCGATTAAAAAGCTCGTAGTTGGATTCAGGCATGGGGCACGGTCCGCCTCGCGGCGGTCACTGTGTGTATTGATTCCATCCTACGCTTCCCCGGGTTGTTAGCCCATGGTGCTCTTCATTGGGCGTTTTGGGTGGCCGGAACGTTTACTTTGAAGAAAATTTTGAGTGTTCAAAGCAGGCAGGTCGCCTGAATAATGGTGCATGGAATAATGGAAATAGGACCTCGGTTTTATTTGCTGGTTTGGAAACAGAGGTAATGTTTAAGAGGGACGGGAGGGGGGCATCGTTATTGCGGGGTTAGGGGTTTGAATTCTTGGTCTCGCAGACGAACAATTGCGAAAGCTTTTGGGCCAAGCATGTTTTCATTAGTCAAGAAGAAATCAGGGTTTTCAAAGGGAAGGGATCAGATACCGCCGTATTCTGACCATAACAAATTGCCAACGCGTTTCCGTGGTTTTGGGCTTCACGCCTGCGGGCCAGTTTCCCGGGAACCAAAGTTTGGGGGTGGGGGAAGTAGGTTTTGCAAGCTAAAACTTAGGAATTGACGGGGGGCACCAGGAGGGAGCCTGCGGCTTAATTTGACTAAAACGGGAAACTCACCCGGTCGGACACGGAAGGATTGAAGATTGATCTTCTTGATTCGGTGGGTGGGGTGCAGGGGTTCTTAGTTGGGGGAAACGATTTGTCTGGTTAATTCGATAAACGAACGAGACTCAGCCCCAAATTTTTTCCCCGATCCTTCAAGCGTCGGCGCAATTCTTAGAGGGAAAAAGGTGGCGTTTAGCCCCCCGAGATTAGCAATAACGGTCTGGGGATGCCTTAGTTGTCCGGGGCGCACGCGCGCTACATGAAGGCTAGGTGGCTTTCTCCCTGGCCCAAAAAGGGTTGGGAACCCCGTTGAATCTCCTCGTGAAGGGAATTGGGGCTTGAAATTTTTCCCCTGAACGAGGAATTCCATAAGCGCGAGTCATAAGCTCGCTTGATTACGTCCCTGCTTTGTACAACCCCCGTCGCTACACCGATTGAACGGTTTGTGGGGGGCCCTCGGATTGGACTGGGCCCCGCCCTTCACCGGGCGGCGCCGCTTTTCCCGAGAAGACGCTCGAACTTGATTTTTTAGAGGAAGTAAAGTCGTAACAAGGTTTCGTTTGGTGAACCTGCGGAGGATCATTACCGGTTACCCGTGGTTTCTGGGCAGTACCGCGCGAAGACGCTTGTGTCACCGTGCTTGGTGGAGGAGAGAGAGGAGAGAGGAGACGGAAGTAAAGAAAGGGCCCGCTACCTGAAACCTGGTGAGGGAGGTACCCTCCTGAAGGGGCGGCGTTTGCTCGTGCGTTTGGCCCGCCCCCCCGAAAAATGTGCTTTGGGGTACCCGGTTGTCGGGATGCCGGGTCGCCCCTCACGCCCCTCCCGGCCCTTGGCGGCCGGGGGTGGGAGGAGGGGGGCTGTCGGTAGGTTTCCCGGGAGGGAAGCAGGAAGGCCTAGGGCCCCGGGAGCTCCGTTCCGGAAACCGGCGCCCCCTGGCAAAGGGTTTAAAGAGCCGCCCTGTGGAGTGGGCGCCCCCCTTGGTTTTTGTTTTTCTCGTTACTTTTTTTTTCGCATGCTCTTTTTGCAGAAGCAAGCTCTGAGGTCGGATCGCCCCTCGCGGGGCTCCCCGAGCCCTTGGGGCAGGGCCCGGTGAAAGGCCCCTTCGTTTCCCCAAAAAAAAAAAGCGAAATGGACACACTTTTGGCGGTGGATCATCGGTCGTTTCGTCGATGAAGAACGGCAGCTGCGTGAAATATGGAAATTTAGGACACATTGAACATCGACACTTTGAAGATTTTTGCGGCCAGGGGTCCGTCTTTGGCCACGCCCGTTGAGGGTCGGCAGTTTAACCCATCGCCCGGGGGGCTCTTTCCGGGCCTTTAGGGTCCGAAACGGGTGGGCGGCGCGCGCCCTCGGGTGGCCCCCTCCCGGGTCCGTGGGTCCAAGATCAGACCCCCCCGGTCCGTGGCGCGGGCCCCGGGCGGCCATTCCCATAACGGCCCCCGTCCCCCCCGCCTTCTTCCCCTTTGGGTCCCCACGAGCGGAAGGGGAGGAGGGGGAGGGGGAGAAGTGGGGGGGGGGGGAAAAGGGGAAAGCGATAGGAGGTGACACTTTGTCCCCTGGCGGGCGAGGACATGGGGTCGGTCGGATGCCTAGCCTTCGCGCAAAGCCCAGCACCGCCTGCTTTTTTTTGCTCTCCTGGGCCGTTGTTCCTTTTCCCATCAGACGGGGCGAAATTACCCGCTGAATTTTAAACATATCACTAAGGGGGAAAAAAACTAACAGGATTCCCCAAATACGGCGAATGAAGTGGGATCAGCCCAGCACCGAACCCCCAGGGATCTCGCTGGGGGAATGTGGTGTATGGGACGCCAACTGTGTTGCACCGGTGACCCAAGTCCTCCCGATCGGGGCCTCTCCCCGAGCGGGTGTCAGGCCTTTACCCGGTCCCCTGGTGGTGGCTTGAGCGTCTCCCGGGGTCGGGTTGTTTGGGAATGCAGCCAAAAACGGGTGGGGAAAATCCATCAAAGGTAAAACTGGCACGAGCCGATAGCGGACAAGTACCGTGAGGGAAAGTTGAAAAAAGAAAATTTGAAGAGAGAGTTCAACAGTACGTGAAACCGCCTGAAGGGGAAAGGGTTTGGTTTGCAAAGTCGGCCCGCGGTCTTAGCTCGGAGGCTGCGCGCCCCCGTCGGGTAGGAGACGCAAAAATTCCCGGCGCGGACGGGTCGCTGTGCATTCGCGGGCGAGCGCCAGCCCGGTTTCGGGCGGTCAGAGGCGTGCGAGGGATGGTAGGCGTGCCCCCCGGCGCGCGCTGGTATAGCCTCGCCTGCCCCGTCCGCGGGGGCCCGGGGGGACGCCGCGGTGGGGGCCCGCCCGCCCTCCTGGGATTTTCGATGGCAGGAAATGGGCAACCGTGTTGCGACCTTTTTCCTGGACGGTCGGGGTGGGCCCGCCGCACTGGGTCAGTGGCAAAATCGGTCGGCCTCCCCCCACCCGTTTAAAAAGGCCAAGGGTCAACTTTTGCGGGGAGTCGTTGGGTGACGAACCGAAGGCAAAAGTGAAAGCGGGGCCGTCTTTGACGTGCTCGTGGGATCCCGCCGCCCCCCTGGGCGGGGGGCACCCCCGGCCCCTCTCACCGCGCTGTCGGTGAGCGGAGCAGGAGCGTGTACTTTGGGGGCCCCGAAAGATGGTGAACTTGCTGAGTAGGAGAAGCCAAGGAACTCTGGTGGGGGTTTCCGCAGCGATTTGACGGCAATCGATCGTCAAATTGGGTATAGGGGCGAAAGACAAAACGAACATCTGAGGGGTTTTTTCTCCGAAGTTTCCCCTCGGGGAAAGCTGGCATCAGTAGGGAGTTTACCCGGTAATCGATGAAGGGGCCCTTTGGGGGAACAAAACGACCTCAACCTATTTCAAATTTAAAGGGTAAGAAGTCGACTCGCCGTTTGGGCCGGGCCTTCGAATGCGGGGTCCCCATGGGGCCATTTTTGGTAAGCAAAAATGGCGCTGTGGGATAAAAAAAAAACGTCCGGTTAGGTTTGCCAAAAACTTTTTAAACGTCATCATCCACCAAAAAGGTGTGGTCGATAAAACCCGCAGGGGGTTTGGCATGGAAGTGGGAACGTAAGGGTGTGAAAACAATCCCCTGGAAAACCAGCTAAAAAGGGGGGATGGGCGTGGGAAAGGGTCCCCACCGGACCCTTCGGCCCCGTCGGGGCTGGTGGGTTGCCAAGCTGGGAAACGAGGTAGGGGGCGCTGCGGTGAGCGCCCAAAACCCGGGGGGCGAGTCTGGGTGGAGGCCGCAGGGCAGATTTGGTGGTTTGTAGAATATTCAACGAGAATTTGAAGACTGAATGGAGAAGGGTTCCATTGGAACAGCAGTTGAAATGGGTTCGTCGGTCCTAAAAGATAGGACAGTGTTTGAATCGAAAGCATTTTTTGTAGCGCATAAACACGCGGTGCTCCGTTGGACGAAAGGGATGGGTTATTTTCCCGAACCCGGCCCCGGAGATTGGCCTTTTGGGCCATGTGCGGCAACGCAAAAGAATGGGAGACGTCGGCCGAGGGGCCCGGGAAGAGTTCTTTTTTTCTTTGTAAGGGACTCGTCCCCGAAAACGGTTTTCCCGGGGATAGGGACACGGGGGTTTCCCCTAAAACACGGGCTCTTGCGGTGCCCGGGGCGTTCGGTCGGCCCCTTTAAAATCCCACGGAGACGGTTTGATTCTGTGCCAGGGCGTACCAAAACCGCAGCGGTCTCAAGTTGCACAGCCTTAGTCGATAGAAAATGTAGGGGAAGGGGGTTTGGCAAATTGGATCCGTAACTTCGGGAAAAAGGGTTGGTTGAGGATGGGTAGTGGGGGAGTGTGAAGGGGGGGGTTTTGGGAGGCCGCGGGCTGGGCGGGCTTCCCCTCCCCCAGGGAATCCCGACTGTCTAATTAAAACAAAGCATTGCGATAGGCATCACTACGGTGTTGAGCATGTGATTTCTGCCCAGTGATATCTGAATGTCAAAGTGAAGAAATTCAATCAAGCGCGGGTAAACGGCTGGGGAGTAACTCATGACTCTTCTTAAGGTAGCAAATGGCACTCGTCATCTAATTAGTGACGCGATGAATGGATTAACGAGATTCCCACTGTATGCCTATCTATATCTAGCGAAACAACAGCCAAGGAACGGGCTTGGCGGAATCAGCGGGGAAAGAAGCCCTGTTGAGCTTGACTCTAGTCCGACTTTGTGAAGGAGACATGAGAGGTTGTAGCATAGTGGGAGCTTGACGGCGGCCTTGAAACTACCACTACCTTTTCTCGTTTCCTTTACTTATTCAGATGAGCGGGAGCGCGGGGTTGCAAGACCCTAGCTTCTGGAAATTAAGCCTTCGACTCGCGCCGAGGGCGATCCCGCTCTGAAGAACCCGTGTCAGGCGGGTGGGTGTTTGACTGGGGCGGGGGGTACATCTGTCAAAAGGTAACGCAGGTGTCCTAAGCGAGTCAGCGAGGACGGAAACCTCGCGTTAGAGTAAAAGGGCAAAAGTCGCTTGTATTTTGATTTTGAGTACGAATACAGACCGTGGAAAGCGAGGCTATCGATCCTTTGACTTTAGGAGTTTTAAAGCAAGAGGTCGTTCAGGAAAGTTACACAGGGGATAACTGGCTTGTGGCTGCCAAGCGTTCATAGCGAGTTGCTTTTTGATCCTTCGATGTCGGCTCTTCATATCATTGACGAAAGCAGAATTCGCCAGCGTTGGATTGTTCACCCACTAATAGGGAACGTGAGCTGGGTTTAGGACCGTCCGTGTAGAACAGGTTAGTTTTACCCTACTGATGACAAGTCGTTGACTACGGGAATTCTGTCAGTACGAGGGGGGTGGGAACCGCAGATTCAGACATTTGGTTTACGTGCTTGGCTGATAAGGCAATGGGTGCGAGGGCTTACCATCTGAGGGATTATGACTGAACGCCTCTAAGTCAGAAATCCCGCCCGGATTTGTAAACGATACTCTCAGTGCCGCCCGCTCGGGAGGCAACGATACACGTGGAAGGACCGGCAGGGCGTCCGCGGTGGTGAAAGCCACAGCAACATGGTCATTGGCCGACGCGCGAAGCAGCGCGCGCGGGACCAGAACGATATTTCACCCATCGACGGGCGGTGCCAAAAATCATTCGTAGCGACCTAGTTCTCGGTCGGGGTGTCGACTTAGTAGAGCAGCCACCTCACTGCGATCTATTGAGACTCAGCCTTGGACCAGGTGATTTGTCCTCTTTCCCGCCACAGAAGGACGCATTCTCTCTGCCAACAGGGGGGTGTGTGCATCTCGGCCCTTTCCTTTCTCCCCCACTGAAAAAGGGGGGGGGGGGGGGGAGGTGGTGGCTGGGCTCCACATTTTCCCCCACCAGGGCTGCTTAAGGCTGAAGATGCTGCCGCGCTCGGCATGTGCAAACGTCCAGAGCGTGACGCTGCCACAGCCAGCACGCAATGGTGGTGTGTGTGAGGGGGCATTTCATGTCGATAGACTTGGGGGAAAAAAAAATTCCAAAGTTTGCAAAGACATGGAGACAAGTCTCTCTCTTGCCGCTGACTTAAGGCTGAAGATGCGCGCGGGGTAAACGGCGGGAGTAAACCAGGGACTCTTACGGATACTACTTAAGGATGAAGACGCTGAGAGTGAGACGAGATGAGAGAGAGAAACACCGTACTACCTTAAGGCTGAAGATGCAGAGAGAGCGAGAGAGAAACCGTACTTACTAGGCTGAAGTTGCAGGAGAGAGAGAGAGAGAGAGAGAGAGAGGAGAAACTATTACTTTACGGCTGAGATGCTGAGACCAGACAGACAGACAGGGACAGACAGAGCCATCTCATTCATCATCAGAAGAAGAAGGAAGAAAGAAGAAGAGAAGATAAACGAGGAAACGATATGATGATGACCGAACTTGGTGTCTCCTCTAGTGCCACTCGCTTAAGGCTGAAGATTTGCTATCACTTAAGGGCGCTTGAAGATGTATTGCTGAAACAATAGACATGTGTATGTATTTGTCATGGTGTTGATATCACAAGAATGAAGAAGAACACAAATGATGATGATGTTGATGGATGATGAGCTGATGACACCAGCTGCGTCTCTCGGGCACCCAACATTAAGGCGGAAGATGCAGGAAGCCGCCTCAAGGTCTACATCAAAAGATAGACATGTGTATGTGTATGACATGGTCCTGATCCATGGCTAAGATGAAGAGAAAAACAACAAACAAAACAAAACAAACTAGAAAATGAGGAGGAGGAGTGGGTGCACAGCTAGTGTTGTCCTCTGGCCACTCAAGGCTGAAGATGCAGCAGCCAGCAGCAGCCGCCATCTGGGTCTACATTCAAAACATATGCCTGTATGGTCCTTGATCATCACAAAGATGAAGAGGAATGGGAAGTCTAGAAATGATGGTGATGATGGCTGTTTACTCCAGCTGGGTCTCTCTTCTCTCTCTCTCTCTCTCGCGGGCCACTCACTTAAGGCTGAAGATGCCGCCATCGGTGTTTACATCCAAATATATGCCTGTATGTGTATATGTCATGGGATTCATTCATCATAACAAGTAGAAGAAGTCGTGAAGAAGAAGAACAAGAGAGAATGAAAATATACACTACAAATGATGATGATGATGTCCTGGCCACTACTTAGCTGAAGATGCAGCCCAGCCATCATCGGGTACCACATCATAAAGATTAGACAATGCGTATGATGGTCCTGATCATGGCAAGAAGATGAGAAGAAGAAGAAGAGGAGATAGAAGAAGAAGAAGAGGCATGAGAAAAAAAAAAGATAAGAATGATGGAATGATGTACAGCTGTATTGTCTCTATGGCCACTCACTTAGGCTCGTAAAGATGCAGCAAACCCACCATCCAGGTCTACATCCAAATATATGCCTGTATGGTTACTTATCATGGGGGCATCTCACAAGATGAAGAGGAATGAGAACCAAGGACTAGAAAATGGATTGGTGCTGAGCTGATTATACCAGCTTTTTGTCTCTCGGGGTCACTCACTTAAGGCTGAAGATGCAGCAAACCCACATCCAGGTCTACATCCCAATATATGCCTGTAATGTTTACATCTCATGGCGGGAGTATCATCACAAGATGAAGAAGGAAATGAGAACAAGACATAGAAAATGATGGTGTGCTGAGCTGATTATACCCAGAGTGTCTCTCTTCGGGCCATCTTTAAGGCTGAAGATGCGCAAACCCCCATCCAGGGTCTTACATCCAAATATATGGCCTGTATGTTAAATATCATTGGGGAGATCATCACAAACTGATGAGGAATGAGAACAAGACTAGAATGATGGTGCTGTGCTGATTATACCAGCTGGTATTGTTTCGGGTCACTCAATTAAGTGAAGTGCAGCAACCCACCATCCTCAGGTCTACATCCAAATATATGCCTGTATGTTTACCATATCATGGGGGTGTATCATCACAAGATGAAGAGGGGAATGAGGAACAAGATCTAGAAATGATGGTGCTGAAGTCTGATTATACCAGGATGTGTCTCTCTCGGGCCATCACTTAAGGCTGAAGATGAGCAAAACCACCATCCAGGTCTACATCCAAATATATGCTGTATGTTTACATATTCATGGGGAGCATCATCACAAAGATGTAGAAGAAGACGTGAAGAAGGCAGAAGAGGAATGACAAAAAAAGGCTACAATGATGATGATGTGCTGGTGTATTACAACTGTGTTTGTGGTCTCTGGCCACTCACTTTAAGGCTGAGATGCAGCCAGCCCGCATTCAGGTTATACAATAGTATATGTATATTCATCACAAAGAATGAAGAGAAGAAGAAGAAGAAGAAGAAGAATGAAATGTGATGATGAGGATGATAATAGAAATGTTGATGAGATGGATGATGTTAATAATAATAATTAATAATAATAATAATGCTAATAATAAGAAGAATAACTACAGCAGTAACAAATATCTTAACATTCACCATAAAGATAGTAATAACAATAATGATAATAAAAATAGTTAGTGATAGAAACAACAGCAACATACAATAACAACAAAGAATCAATAATCATCATAATAATAATAATTAAATAAAATAAATAAAAAAATACTGAGAATAGTAATAAACTTCCAATAGAGAATAAACGATTAACACCAAGAAATATATTGGTCATAATAGCAATCCGAGAGTAGGAAGACATAACAATAAAGGAAAACTCTCCAAGTGAAAACCCCATTGCAGAACTGATTAGAAAGAGGAGAAAAAAAAAAAAAGAAAGAAAGAAAGGAAAGGGACGGACGGACCATCAATCGGACCCTCTGGGCGACTACAATATGGACTGTAGTCATTCCCAGACGTACGGCAAGGCGCCAGAGCAGGAAAGGCGGGGCACCGCCGCGTCCGCGTTAAGGCTGGAAGGATTATATAGCGCAGACGTTCATGAGCTTCGCAGCGGGTTGGATGTATGCTTAAGTGTGGGGAACAGGCGGCGAAGCTTGAATCGCGGCAGGGTCTCGCCCGGCTGCTCCGCCCCGGCGCGTCCGCCCGTTCGTACTAACGCATTTGGTTGCATTTTTCGCGAGCGCTCGGCGTGCGAGGTCTGAGTCGGTGCTGGCGGCAAAGGGTTGCGCTATCCCGCCACTCCGCCGGCTGCAGCGCTTCCCGCTTGCGCCGAGTCCCAGTTGTGAGTTCGAACGGCTGCCAGCGGTTTCTTCCGACGGACACGTTGGGTCTCTGCAGCGGTCGGCTTCTGACGGTCCGTATGATGTGGCGTGCCCATCGGTGAAGACGGTGGAGAGCGACCTCGCCGGTTCTCTCCAGCCCGGAACGAGGGCCTAGGTGCGTGGGACAGGAGGCTCCCTCTTCGGCCTCAGGGAGAGAGTAACGCCTGGGTGTGGGTTCATCTCGGCGAAGGCCGCGCCCCCGTCCATCGGGTCGTTGTCCCGGCAGTGTAACGGAGCGGGCGATGCGTACGGGGACGGCTCCGTTCTTTCCCTGCCGCTCGCCCGCTAGACCGGCCCTCCCGGGTTGCTGCTGCTGCACGGCGGGGGGGGGGGGCCTGCTGAGCTGCTGCACTTGCCGCCGCTGTTGTCCGGGGGCTGCGTCGGTCGGACCGAAGAAGGATCTCGCTTGCGATTGGCCCTGAATCTGTTGTCGCGCCCACCGCAGTCTCTGGTGAAGACCGATCCGCTGCGCTGTTTGGCGCCGGATTCGCTAACGCGGATCGCCCACGGCTCATCATTCTGGGAGAGCGGTCCACCGGCAAGCTGCATCTGGCCGTGTGCTGGCTCTTCTGTACCCTACTGTAACCATATCTTCTTCTCTCTTCCCCTCCTCCCCCTTTTATCAACATTAATAACATCCCTAACTACAACATCTAATACACCCACTCAAACTCATCATACAACATAACCCCCCCATACCCTTATCCCCCTCTCCATTCACACTACACCCACCTTACTCTTAACAACTCATCACCCCCAACCAATTCACCCATATTACCAAACTCTCAACCACCCATCCTCCCTCCACCTCCCCCCTTTTCCCTCTCCTCAAAACAAATATACCCCCCCCCCTATTTATCATCCTACCCCAAATTATCCAATTCAACCAAAAAATCTCACATCATAACCCCCCTCTCCTTCCTCTCCACAAACCCCATACATCCCACAACCCCCATCCCTCATTACCCTATCAATCCACCCCATAACTCCCTTTACTCCTTATTCCACCTTTAACCCCCCCTTCAATTCTCTTTCTCCTCTCCCTTCACCCCCAACCCTTCCTTCTCATTCCTCTCCCCCCCAACCCCCCCAACCCCCCTTTTTTTTTAAATATCCCTTTCCCCCCCCCCCTTTCCCCCAAAAAAACTTTTACCAATTCCATTCCCCCCCCCAAAACCCCCAAACCCTTTAACCCCCAAATTTTTTCCCCAAATTTTTTCCCCCCCCCCTCCTTTAACCCCCCCCCC
>JAMYXO010002976.1:15000-17500 GCA_033310375.1 Conus canariensis | reverse complement strand
AGAGAGAGAAGAGAGGAGGGGTAGGGAGAGATAGGAGGAGACAGAGAGTAGTGGGCTATTGGCGACATACAGGTCTATAAAGAGAGACGAACATCCCAAACGAAATCATATTAAGAAACATCACCAGCTTGATCCCTTTAACTCTTCACCTCAGAAATAATTCAGGAACAGTTAACACTAGATCTTGTAGTGCTCAAGAATCATGGTAATATATCTGCAAATTTTCTTATGCAATTAGCACAGTGTTGCGCCTGGGTCCTCTGACCCGTAGGTGTAGTCCTAGAATACACTTAAACCAGAACAAAGTCCCCATTCGAATGTGTTATTCAATCCGCAAGATCTATAGTGTTACTATATCTCGTGACAAGAGATCATAAGAATGATAAAGCAATTGAGGAAGGCATTACAACCAGCTCGGTCCTGTATCCACACGAACTAGCTCGTTTTGCCTCTTGGATGTCCACCTTTTCCTGTATGCTGAAGAATCGTCTAGGACAAGGAATGAGGACTAGATACATATATGCACCAGACAAACTTTGTGGCGCTTAACTCCAACTTTTTCGGAAAGATGTCTTTTGTGCTTATAAAAACTTTAGCAAGAGCATGCGTTTACAACATTTATAAGAGGTTCTAGCAGAGCCACTTTTCTTTAATGATAAATTCAGGGTCGGTAACCATGGTTTTTTGTTGTTGTTGTTGTTGTTGTTGTTTTTTTTGTTTAAAACCGAACAAGCAGACTTTCTTTGTGTTTTGTGTGTTTGTTTGCTTGTGTGTTTGTTTTGTAAGGGACGTCATTGACGAAAAAGGAGACTCCTGAGAATACAATAGATTTCGCAAAGAAATATGGCATTAACGTTAATTATTTTGAATATATAGGATGTGTACGTGAATTAAAAAAGCTATTTGAAAAAAAAAACATAGTACGGCAAATAATGGAGAATGTAACTAAACCACAAAAGCACTACAATTTGAATCAAATGTAAATAAAGGGTCAGTGCTGTCTTAGAAGATTTAATGATTTATGACATTAATTCATTTGCTCAATGGGAGTGCAAGCTAGGATTTGTGATAGACTGAAAAACGACCCTAAAACAAATTTTTAAAAAAAAGCTGAATTGGTTTCAGATTAGAATATGCCATAATGTTGTCTGAAATATCATTTTGAAGAAAATGAGTATAACTAATCGTGATAAATATTGATTTTGTGAGACAGAGAAATATTCAGTGGAACATTACTTACGGCATTGTAGTTATGTTCGCTGTTCTTGGAGCGAATTAGAATACAAAGAGAAAATTGCGAAAAAAAACTGTAAAATTCAAGTAAACATAGAATTGTTATTATTTTGAAATGATGAACAAATAAAAACAGACGAAGGCTTTGACCGAATTATCTTGTTTGCTAAATGATTTGTATATAAATGTAAAATTAAAAAGATCAACATCAACCCCCTTTTTGAACGAGCTAAAGAACAAATGTAAAATCGAAAAATATATGCGCTGCATGGAAATACAACACGGAATTTTGCCAAAAAAAAGTAGTATCCATATCTGAATCTTTTGAAATGTAACAGATAGAAACAACGATTTGTAGAAATGTTCATGCCTTCCAATATCTTCTTTACAGATAGTTGTACATTTGTGAATTTGATTGGATTAGTGTAACAGTTGGCTGTGTTGATGCATAGTGTCTGTGGTGTGCTTTGCTTTTAATTTTCATAATTATGGAATGTTTTTTGCATGTAATTGTGGTTTAAAAAAAAAACAACTTTGTGGCGCTTGATTACTGCAAAGAGAAGGGATTTCTTTTTCACTTGCTAGCATGACCTGCTTCGTTTAAGCTGCCACTGTTCCTTAGAACAGACCTGAAATACAGGACAGTTTTAACTGAAAGAGCAGCTTATGTCAAAAACAAATGGAATGGTAGCTTAGTGGACACTTTTCCTCCTATGCACCTATGATCCCACCGTTAAAGTTCGAGTCACTTGTGCCCCTGACCTCCAGCCCCCTTTGCACCCTTCCTCCCACTCCTAAACCCCATACCTCTACCCCCTCCCCCTTCCCAACCCCCCCTTCCCAAACCAGCCCCCCCCCCCCCCCCCCCCCCCCGACTACTCAACTAGACATTAAATGGTGATGTAGTTACGAGCTGGTGTCTGTTCTCATCTGCTTGTATATTGATCTACCTCCACCTACGTACAATTACTTGTCTCCTACCATCCTTATCAGTATGTATTTGCCACTTTGCTGTAACTGTGTATCTGAACCCAGAATTCTAGCTGATTAGAACCAAGTGCGCATTGCCGAATACTGCGACAGGTTACGGCTCTCGTGCCGCTTATAAGTATTTTCAGCTAGCATGCTGAGATCTCGTCGAACTCTACATTATCATTCTTGCTGTCCAACCTAAATTTCTTTCGGGCTGGCAAAACATAAGGTACGCATGAGTCCATTGCTATGCGTTCGTTGTAATAAGAATGATTGCTCCTGAATTCATCTTCGT
>JAMYXO010002976.1:7500-10000 GCA_033310375.1 Conus canariensis | reverse complement strand
CATAACAAAGTCGCTTTACAAAACTAATAATAATAATTACAATGCACAAATGCTTCGCCGTTTGAAAGCTTTGAATAAAAATACTGCGAACTGCTTTACAGTGTTTTCATTTGCAGATGACATTAACAAAATAAGCTTGAATAAGCAAGGTCTTGTATAAAATTTTGGGGGAATAAACTTTTCTCTTATATCTTGTAACTCTGGACAAGTTAATGCAAAATGTACTTCATCTTCTCTTGACTGTCGACATAATGGACACAGCAGACCAGAGGCATTTACTTGTCTATAACGGCAGTGATGAACAAGAATATCAGACACACCAACTCTAAATTTTGTCATCACAAACTTCAAGTGCCTGTCCATGGTCATTGACATATACGTTGGCAGAGAATGCACATCAATAAATGTTCTATAGAAACTAAACCTGTCACTATTCTGAACATGAAAATTCCAGTCTTGCCACCTACAGTCAGTTATTCTTTCTTTAAAGGTACGAAGAAAACTGCTCATATCTCCGACACCTTGGTTAAGCCATACGTACCCGAAACCATGTTCATATAACTTCGCCTTAACACGTGACACCCAGTTCATCTTGCCTCTATTGTCTAGTTCTATCAGCATTTATATGTTCAGCCATCTGAGTTAATTTGAGCCAGTACTTGATACATTTAACGGTGAAGTGCAAAGATATGGGATATCTGTTAGTCTCTCCATACACAAGATCATTTGGGGTTTGTGATGATACACCCAAGAACTTTTTTAAAGCAAATAAATGAACCTTTTCGCATTGTGCAGCGGCAGCATCAAGACCCCACAGTTCAGCCCCATATTGTAGCATAGGCAGGATTTGAGCATCAAACAATTTCAAAAACAAAGCAAGAGATTCATTATTCAGCTTCGACAACTTCTTCATAAAACATAACAATGCATTTTTGGCTCTGCAAGCAATATCTTTACATGCGAAAGTGAAACTTAATCGCGTGGAGAAATATACACCTAAATATTTATATACATTTACAACAGGCATATTTGCCCCATCGTATGTCCATTTTTCCCGTGAGGAAAGGTAACCCCCTTTTCTGAAAACGATTATATTACTTTTACTCAAATTTACTTTCAGCTGGAGTGAATTAGCTGCCCTTTGCAAACTGTTTAGTTGAGTTTGGAGGCCTATTACTGTCTCAGACATTAATGCCACGTCGTCGGCAAGCAGTAGAATAAATATTTCCATAGCATCATTTACAAAATGGGCACCATGTCTTCCAGAGTTTATCACCTCCAAAGTCAGCTCATTAATGAATAAAGAAAACAAAACTGGGCTGCAAACATCACCCTGCTTAACACCTGATGTGCAATTGATATAATCAGTTAAAGCAGCACCACATCGTACCTTTGCCTTTACACAATCATACATACTCATAATGCATTTATACATCTTTCCACGAATACCGTTTTTTAACAAGATAGGCCAAAGTATAGTTCTATTGATAGAGTCAAACGCTTTCTCAAAATCGATGAAAGCAACATACAACTTACGGTTCAGACAAAATTGTTTTTGAATAAAAGCCAATAATGTGAACATATGGTCTATGGTGGAACGATTTTGTTTAAACCCAGCTTGAAACTCACCTGTAATGTTATTGTCATCAACCCACACTTGAAGTCTTTTATTAATAATTGCACTATACAGTTTGCTGCAAACATTGCACAATGAGATTCCTCTGTAGTTATTTGGATTGGTAACATTACCTTTTTTATATAGTGGCACAACAATTGACTCACACCAACCTTCAGGATATATGCCTCTCTCAAACAGAGAACTAAAAAATTTTACCAAAAATTCCATAACCAAATTTGATTTGCAGGCATTTTTAATAAATTCCCCTATGATTTTATCCGGACCGGCAGCCTTGCGACTTTTCAGTGTTTTCAGCGCAATCAAAACTTCTTCTACTGAGATAGGTTGATTCAAATTATTTTCGCCGTCACCATCGTTATTTTCTTCATCATCATCACCATCATCATCATCAAAAGCAGCAGCAGCAGCATGGTCATCATCATCATCATTATCAACATTGTCATAAACATTATCATTCTTAACAGCATCATAAGCACTTTGGTCACTATTACTTTCTCCCTGAACCAGAACATGATCAAACTTGTCTTTTCTGACAATTCTTTGAAGTGCACATACCAATCGCTTATGCTAATGTCATTCGATATCTGCCTTCTTTTTGTAGATATTTTACGCACAGATTCCCAGAAATCTTTTTGGTTATTTACAGATCGTAATAAGTCAGTTAATAGAGTCTCATTGAATTTCTTCTCCTTTCTCTTTAACAAATGTTTATATTCACGTCTTGCTATACATAAAGAAGTGCGATCAGGTGGAGACAAAGTACGCTTAAATTTCGTCAACAAATTGCGTACAGTTTTCTTTGCTGCACGACATTCTTTATCATACCAGTCGTCATCTTTCACGTACCTACCAATGTGTATT
>JAMYXO010002975.1:12500-21686 GCA_033310375.1 Conus canariensis | reverse complement strand
ATAAATAATGATAGTAGTAATAAAACAATGACATGGCCCAGCCAGTGCAACCAAGGCCGTCTCAGCAGGGTATACATGGAAGGGAGGCCAGCGCGAGTCAGGATTTGTGTGTTGGTCACCCTGTCTCGCCGGCAGATGCCCAGTATACGCCTGAGACTTCTGAGGTGGAAGGAACTGAGCTAGATATTAAGCATAGTAAACATAATATAATAATGATAATAATAATAAACATAACAGTAACTACAAACAAAACAATATTAAACATGATAATAATTACAAACATAATAATGAAAACGATCACAACAAACATAATACTAATAACAATAACAAAAATAAACATAACAAACAGTAATAATATAGTAAACAAAAACATAAACATAGACACAATGATGATAATTATAGTAATTACATGGCCCAACCAATGCAACCAGCGCCATCTCAGCAGGGTATACATGGAAGGGAGGCCAGCTCGAGACAGGACTTGTGTGTTGGTCACCGTCTCGCCAGGAGATGCCCAGTATACGCCTGAGGCCTCTGAGGTGGAAGGACCTGAGCTTGATATTAAGCATAATAATAATAATAATAATAATGATAATAAACATAATAGTAACTACAAACAAAATAATAAACATAATAATAATAATAATAACAAACATTAATAACAATCGCAACAACCATAATAATAATAATAACAAACAATAATAATATAATAAACAAAAACAAACATAAACACAGTGATGATAATAGTAATTACATGGCCCAACCAATGCAACCAGCGCCATCTCAGCAGGGTATACATGGGAGGCCAGCGCGAGACAGGACTTGTGTGTCTCGCCAGGAGATGCCCAGTATACGCCTGAGGCTTCTGAGGTGGAAGAGATTGAGCCTAATAATAACAATAAACATAATAATAATGATAATAAGAATAAACTTATTAGGAATTATAAACCTAATAATAAATTTGATAATGATGATAAACATAACAATGAGGTGCATTCCATGTCCTGTTCCACTCGCAATGAAACACGTTCTTTTAGATTGTTGGGACTTGCAGGATGTGAGACGTAAACACTTTACAGCACAATCCATGAAAACCCTGTTCAGAGGTGTCCCACCTGACGTGATCTTGTTTCTGAAAGAGATCAACATTTTTCATCTGATCTAGGATTTTACGGAAGAAAGATTTTTAACGAAGGTTCTGGTACGCTTTTAGAAGATACATTTCAAAGAAATATGTGAAAGGTGGTGGTTGTTTTTTTTTGATGACTTGTGAGTTTATTTTAACGTGGTGACAGCCCTGATATGGTCCCTTGCGGTCGGCTGGGCTATAAGCAATATTACCTTACCTTACCAATGATAACAATCATAACAAACATGATAAAAAAATAATAAACATGATAAACATAACAAACAATAATAATAAACAAAAACATAACAAAAAAATAACACTAATAATAATAACAGTAATAATAAAGACCGCCTTTAAACAAAAAAGAAGGGGGAAGAAAAGGCCTAAAACAAATGCCCCCCAAAATAGCAAAGGCGGGGGTGGTGGAGGGACTAAAAAAAAAAGTAGTACTAATAACGTAATAATACACATAATTACAAAATGCGTAAGAACAATAAACGTAATCCTAATCAACATAATAAACAAACATCAACATAAACACAATAATAGTGAAAATATTAATAAGAATAATGAAATAATGACATGGCCTAGCCAATGAAACCAACGCCGTCTCAGCAAGGGTATACATGGGAGGCCAGCGTGAGACATGACTTCCGTGTTGGTCACTTGTCTCGCCGGGAGATGCCGAGTATACGCCTGAGGTGGAAGGAACTGAGCCTAATAATAAGGGTAATAAACATAATAATGATGATAATAAAAACAATAAACATAATAGTAGTAGCATAAGCATAATATATTAAACATGGTAATAATAACAAACATAATAATAACAATCACAACACACATAATGATAATAATAGTAAACATAACAGTAAACATAATAATAAAGAAGAAACAAAAACTTAAACAATAATAATAATGATATATAATGAAATAATGACATGGCCCAGCCAATGCAACCAGCGCCGCCTCAGCAGGGTATACATGGAACGGAGGCCAGCGCCAAGACAGGACTTGTGTGTGTCACTCTGTCTCACCAGGAGATGCCCAGTATACGCCTGAGGTGGAATGAATTGAGCCTAATAATAAACATAATAATAACAAACATAATAGTAATTATGAACATAATGATAGTAAACATGATAATAATAATAATCAAAACAAACAAGATAAACATGGCAAACATAACAATAACAATAAACATAATAATAAACAAAAACAAACATAAACACAATTATAACACTAATGATAATAATAATATTAATAACAGTAAAGACCGCCTTAAAATAAAAACGAAGAAGGGGGAAGAAAAGGCCTAAAACAAAAGCCCCCCATAAATGGCAAAGGCGGGGGTGGTGGAGGGACAAAAAAAAAGTTCTAATAGCGTAATGATAATATACATAATTACAAAATGCATAATAACAGTTAACGTAATCCTAATCAACAATAATAAACAAAAACATCAACATAAACACAGCAATAATAATAATGAAAATATAAATAATAATGAAATAATGACATGGCCCAGCCAGTGCAACCACGCCGTCTCAGCAGGGTATACATGGGAGGCCAGCGCGAGACAGGACTTGTGTGTTGGTCACCCTGTCTCGCCAGATGCCGAGTATACGCCTGAGGCCTCTAAGGTGGAAGGAATTTAGCCTACTAATATCAAACATAATAACAATGATAATAACAATAAACATAATAGTGGTTATAAACATAATAATAAACATGATATTAATAACATAACAATGATAACAATCCTCGCAAACTAATGAAAATAGCAAACATAATAACAAACAATAATGATAAACATAGTAATAAACAAAACAAACACAATTATAAAACTAATAATGATTACAACAATCATAATAACAATGATAATAAAGACCGCCTTAAAACAAAAAAGAAGGGGGGGGGGGGTGGAAGGTCTAAAACAAAAGCCCCCTCCCCCCCCCCCCCAAAAAAAAAAAAAAAAAAAGCAAAGGCGGGGGTGGTGGAGGGACTAAAAAAAAAAGTACTAATAACGTAATGATAATAATACACCTAATCACAAAACACATAATAAACGTAATCCTAATCAACATAATAGTAAACACAGCAATAATAAACAGTAAGATGATGCACATAGTAAATAATAATAATAATAAAGATCATAAACAAACAACAATAATAGCAAACATGATAATTATAATAATAAACATTATAAACGTAAACATAAACACTACTACTACTGATAACAATAATAATTACATGGCCCAGCCATGGAAGGGAGGCCAACGCAAGACAGGACTTCTGTGTTGCTTACCCTGTCTCGCCGGGAATACCGACGGCCGGAGGCATCTGAGGTGGAAGCGAAGGAATTGAGCCTAATAATAAGCATAATAAACATAAGAAGATGATAATGATAAAAATAACAGTAATGATGAACAAGATAATAGTACACATAGTAATAATGAACATAATGGTTACAACCATAACAAACATAATAACAGTAATAATAAACATAATAAACATAAACGTAAACATAAATACAATAACCTAATAATAATAATAATAATAAAGACCGCCTTAAAACAAAAAAAGAATGGGGCTAAAAGGCCAAACACAAAAGCCCCCCCAAATAGCAAAGGCGGGGGTGGTGGAGGGACTAAAAAACAATGATAATAACGAAATAATAAACATAATTACAACACGCATAATAACAAACTGAATAACCATAATCATAACCATGACCATTATGGCCCTTTGCTTTCGGCTGGGCTATAAGCAACATTACCTTACCTTCCACACTCTGTCCTGTGGCATCTGTTGTCCCTTTTCCACACTCTGTCCTGGGGCATCTGTTGTTCCTCTTCCACACTCTGTCCTGGGGCATCTGTTGTCCCTCTTCCACACTCTGTCCTGGGGCATCTGTTGTCCCTTTTCCACCTTCTATTCTGGGCATCTGTTGTCCCTCTTCCACCTTCTGTCCTGGGGCATCTGTTGTCCCTATTCCACTTTCTGTCCTGGGGCATCTGTTGTCCCTCTTCCACCTTCTGTCCTGGGCATCTGTTGTCCCTCTTCCACCCTCTGCCATGGGGCATCTGTTGTCCCTTTTCCACCTATTCTGGGCATCTCTTGTCCCTCTTTCACCTTCTGACCTGGGGCATCTGTTGTCCCTCTTCCACTCTCTGTCCTGGGGCGTCTGTTGTCCCTCTTCACCTTCTGTCCTGGGGCATCTGTTGTCCCTCTGTCCTGGGGCATCCGTTGTCCCTCTTCCACCTTCTGACCTGGGGCATCTGTTGTCCCTCTTCCACCTTCTATTCTGGTCATCTGTTGTCCCTCTTCCACTTTATATCCTTGGCATCTGTTGTCTCTCTTCCACCTTCTGTCCTGGGGCATTTGTTGTCCCTCTTCCACCTTCTGACCCGGGGCATTTGTTGCCCTCTTCCACACTGTCCTGGGGCATTTGTTGTCCTTCTTCCACACTGTTCTGGGGCATCTGTTGTCCCTCTTCCACTTCTGACCTGGGGCATCTGTTGACCCTCTTCCACACTCTGTCCTGGGGCATCTGTTGTCCCTCTTCCACCTTCTGTCCTGGGGCATCTGTTGTCCCTCTTCCACCTTCTGACCTGGGGCATCCGTTGTCCCTCTTCCACCTTCTGACCTGGGGCATCTGTTTTCCCTCTTCCACACTGTCCTGGGGCATCTGTTGACCCTCTTCTACACTCTGCCTGGGGCATCTGTTGTCCCTCTTCCACACTCTGCCCTGGGTAATCTGTTGTCCTGCTTCCACACTCTGTCCCGGGCATTTGTTGTCCCTCTTCTACCTTCTGTCCTGGGGCATCTGTTGTCCCTCTTCCACCTCTCTCCTGGGGCATCTGTTGTCCCTCTTCCACACTCTGTCCTGGGGCATCTGTTGTCCCCTCTTCCACACTCTGTCCTGGGGCATTTGTTGTCCCTCTTCCACACTTCTGTCCTGGGGCATCTGTTGTCCCTCTTCCACCTTCTGTCCTGGGGCATCTGTTGTCCCTCTTCCACACTTCCGGGGCATGTTCCTCTTCCAACTGTCTGGATTGTTATCCCTCTTCCACCTGTCCTGGGGCATTTGTTGTCCCTCTACCACATCTGTCCTGGGGCATCTGTTGCCCTCTTCTCACATTCTGTCCTGGGCATTTGTTGTCCCTTTCCACACTCTGTCCTGGGGCATCTGTTGTCCCTCTTCCACCTCTGGCCTGGGGCATCTGTTGTCCTCTTCCACACTCTTGCCTGGGGCATCTGTTGTTCCTCTTCCACCTTCTGCCTGGGGCATCTGTTGTTCCTTCCACCTTCTGTCCTGGCATTGTTGTCCCTCTTCACCTTCTGACCTGGGGCATCTGTTGTCCCTCTTCCACCTTCTTTCTGGGGCATTTGTTGTCCCTCTTCCACCTTCTGACCTGGGCATCTGTTGTCCCTTTCCACCTTCTTCTGGTCATCTGTTGTCCCTCTTCCACCTTCTGTCCTGGGGCATCTGTTGTCCCTCTTCCACCTATCCTGGGGCATCTTGTCCCTTTTTGTACTCCCCGTTCTTATAGAACGGGGAGTACTTTAGAATGGGAACGAAGAAATGCTGTCCGTGTGTGTGTGTGTCCGTCCGTCCGTGGTCAAAATGTGTTCCACTCGCTCCTGACAAAACTACTGGCCGATCTTTCTGAAAATTTGTAGGTATGTTCATTATGGGCCACGGATGATGCCCGTTTTTAGTTTACCGCTATAGCCTACTAACGGCTGTAAGGGCCGTTACAGTTTTTCTTCTTTATGGAATATCTCAGAAAGTACTTGGCCGATCTTTGTAAAAATGAGCAGGTACGTTCATTATGGTTACAGATGATGCCCGATGTTTTAGTTTACCCCGTTATAGCCGTTACTAACGGCTGTAACGGCCTGTAACGGTTTTTCTTCTTTATGGAATATCTCGGAAAGTACTTGGCCGATCTTTCTGAAAATTTGTAGGTATGTTCATTATGGGTCACGAATAATGCCCAATGTTTTAGTTTACCGTTATAGCCGTTATTAACGGCTGTAACGGCATGTAACGGTTTTTCTTCTTTATGGAATATCTCGGAAAGTACTTGGCCGACCTTTATGAAATGAGGTATGTTCATTATGGGTCACGAATAATGCCCATGTTTTAGTTTACCCGTTAAAGCCGTTACTAACGGCTGTAACGGCTGTAACGGTTTTTCTTCTTTATGGAATATCTCGAAAGTACTTGGCCGATCTTTTGAAAATTAGCAGGTAGTTCATTATGGGTCACAGATGATGCCCGATGTTTTAGTTTACCCGTTATAGCCGTTACTAACGGCTGTAACGGCCTGTAACGGTTTTTCTTCTTTATGGAATATCTCGAAAGTACTTGGCCGATCTTTCTAAAAATTGTAGCGGTTCATTATGGGTCAGATATGCCCGATGTTTAGTTTACCGTTATAGCCGTTACTAACGGCTGTAACGGCCTGTAACGTTTTTCTTCTTTATGAATATCTCAGAAAGTACTTGGCCGACTTTTGAAAATTGTAGGTGTTCATTATGGGTCACGAATAATGCCCGATGTTTTAGTTTACCCGTTTACCTTAAGCCGTTACTAACGGCTGTAAGGCCTGTAAGTTTTTCTTCTTTATGAAATATCTCAAAGTACTTGGCCGATTTATGAAAATTTGTAGGTATGTTCATTAATGGGTCACAGATGATGCCCGATGTTTTAAGTTTACCGTTAAGCCGTTACTAACGGCTGTAACGGCCTGTAACGTTTTTTCTTTTATGAATATCTCAGAAAGTACTTGGCCGATTTTCTGAAAATTTGTAGGTATGTTCATTATGGTCACGATAATGCCCGATGTTTTTAGTTTACCATTAGAGCCGTTACTAACGGCTGTAACGGCCTGTAACGTTTTTCTTCTTTATGGCATATCTCAGAAAGTACTTGGCCGATCTTTCTGAAAATTTGTAGGTATGTTCATTATGGGTCACGAATAATGCCCGATGTTTTAGTTTACCGTTAAGCCGTTACTAACGGCTGTAACGGCCTGTAACGGTTTTTCTTCTTTATGGAATATTTCAGAAAGTACTTGGCCGACCTTTTGAAAATTAGCAGGTATGTTCATTATGGGTCACAGATGATGCCCGATGTTTTAGTTTACCCGTTATAGCCGTTACTAACGGCTGTAACTGGCCTGTGAGGTTTTTTCTTCTTATAAAATATCTCAAAGTACTTGGCCGATCTTTGTGAAAATTAGCAGGTATGTTCACTATGGGTTACGGATGATGCCCGATGTTTTAGTTTAACGTTATAGCCGTTACTAACGGCTGTAACGGCTCATAATGGTTTTTGTTCTTTTTGGAATATCTCAAGTACGTGGCCGAACTTGCTGAAAATGTGTAGGTATGTCCCTTATGGGCGACGGATGATGCCCGACGTTTTAGTTTATCGTTGTAGCCGTTACTGACGGCTGTAACGGCCCATAATGGTTTTTCTTTTTTATGGAATGTCTCAGAAAGTACTTGGCCGATGTTTCTGAAACTTGTAGGTATGTTCATTATGGGTCACGGATCATGCCCAACGTTTAATTTACCTTTATGGCCGTTACTAACAGCTATAACGACCCTTAACGGTTTTTTTTTTTTATGGAATATCTCAAAGTACGTGGCCGATCTTTATGAAAATTTGTAGGTATGTTCATTATGGGTCACAGAGATGCCCGATGTTTAAGTTTACCGTTATAGCAGTTACTACGGCCCATAATTCTTCTTGTTGGAAAATCTCAAAGTTCCCGGATGATGTTTCTGAAAATTTGTATGTATGTCATTATAGGTCACAGATGATGGCCGATGTTTACCAGAATAGCCATTACTAACGGTTACACCAGCCCAAGACGGTTTTTCCTTTTTGTGGAATATATCACGCGTATTCAGGATAAACTGGGAGTATGTTTATATGCTTTGCATCTTGTTTTTTTTTTTTCTTTTTTTTTTTTTTTGCACCCCGTTGTATCATCTTTATTGAATTCTAGATTACCATTCTCCCCCCCCCCCCCCCCCCCCCCCCCTCCCTCTGGCGATGTTTGAAATTGGTATTGTACTGAACGAATGTAGGGCTGTGTTTTGAAAATAAGAGTAGTATTCTGACCATAGGTTCTTGTGCGGTGCGTGTTTTGTTGTCTGACTCTCGCTCTCAAAAGTTTGGATGCGTGTACGACTTTTCCCCTACACACACCCACACCATACGAACATGAATAGCCAGGCAACACACGAGTTAGATTTTTTTTCTTTTTTTTATATGCTGCCTGAACCATCAGTATGAATTGTTACAAAATCAGTAGATGCTACTGCATAGTATACAGATCAGTTCACGTCAGTTAAGACATCAATACATAAGACACTTCAATCATCGGATATCAGCGTATCATATTACGTATCTTGATATAACTCACGGATCTCGCCGGCGCCGTCCACAGTGCCTCACAGTCGACACACTTGGTTCCACAGTACCCAAGCCACAGTCTACAGCATTAAAATAAGACGAAGAAGGATAACCAAGGTCCCCACACGGTAAACACAGCCGTTCACAAACAAGCGATGAAGAAGGAACAGGGTCTCCACACAGTAAGCACAATATATTACGTCGAACTATCAGAAGAACCGCAGATTCACAAGGCACAGTAAACCATAGAACTGCTGCAGATTCACAAGGCACAGTAATCCACAGAAGAACCGCAGATTCACAAGGCACAGTAAACAATAGAAGAACTGCAGATTCACAAGGCACAGCAATCAATATTGAATCCGCGGCGAACACGATTTCAGCAAAGTCCCATAGAACACAATAAACTTCGACGTATTGTTGATCTAAAACAAAAATTAGCTTCTCCGTGTATTGATATTACAATGTTCACATCAATAAACTCAGCCCACCGACACACATGAGGTGGTACAATTAGAGCACATAAATATTCTTGCAGGAGTTTTAAGTCACTGTCGGCGACACAGCATTCACAACATTTTTATAACAAATAAATTTCCTGGTACATATTTCGCTGGTA